>CAEGAF010019002.1:0-14314 GCA_903067075.1 Micropoecilia bifurca | reverse complement strand
AAGTACAGATACTTACTGTAAAATGTAGTGGAGTAAAAGTAGAAAGTACCCATTATTAAATCTACTTAAGTAAAGTACAGATACACGAAAATTGTACTTAAGTACAATAACGAAGTACTTGTACTTCGTTACTTCCCACCACTGGTGATTAGGTTATGTATGCAGCAAGTACTTTTACTTTTAATACTTAAGTATTTTTAAAAGCTAGTACTTTTTGACTTTTACTTAAGTAAAATGTTAATGTGGTACCTTGACTTTTACTTAAGTACATTTTTGACTGTGTATTTGTACTTTTACTTAAGTACATTTTTTGAGTACTTTCTCTACCACTGGTCACATTACAACCACAAGTGTATCTTTAAAAAATTTTATGTGACAAGCGATTGTAAAATAGTGCAAAATTGTAAGGTGAAAGGAAGAAGATGCACATATTTTATATATTTTGTATTTAACTCACTTAACTCTGATACACGTAAATAAAACCCAGTGCAGCCAAACGTCACCTCGTTAATTGAGCCCATCTGTGTATTTTAAAACAATATAAGCACAGCTATCTTGTGAAGGTCTGTTTTGTTTTAGAAAAATAATGAATAAATAGCATCATAAAGAGCGAGGAGCAGAACTGCAGGTCAGCGTTATTGCTGTGATGAAGTTTGAAGCAGGATCAAGTTATAGAACAATATCCCCAACTTTCATCATAAAATAGAGCTCTGTTCAACTCGTTATCTGAAAAAGGAAAGAATGATAGAGGTGCAAACATGCCAAGACATGGCTTTCCATCTAAACTGACTGGTTGGGCATGGAGAGTATCGATCAGGGAAGCAGCTAAGAGGGTCACGGTAACTAGAGGAGCTATTAATTGTGCAGTCCATAAATCTAGATTTTACAGAAAGATTTATGATCTCCTATTATGTCCCAAGCAGTGGATATAATCATGTGTTTGGCTGCACTAGTCAAAGTCCAGATCTAAATCAATTATGAATGTGTATGACCTCACAATGAAGCACCGTGTTGATCAATCACATTAAAATCCCAATAAAATACAACAGCAGTCCGGTAGAATTGAAAAACATAACACAGGAAACGACAAAACAAGTATATAAAGTTAGCATGTCATCTTTAATAAATCTACTGCTGCAAGTCTGTTTTAATCCATAAATCTACAAACAAAAACAACATTCCTTTACTCCAATTAAATTTCTTCATTTCAAACAAAAACCTAAAGTTTACAACAGAGGCTGGAAGAAAAGCAGAAAGCTTGCCAACCTGTGAGCTTTAACAGAGATTCAAGAGTTCATGCAGCTGGAAAATAACAACTCGGCATTATATTTACACTCACTAATGAAAAGAGCTGTTTTGATCGATACAAAGAAAATAAAAAAAAAAGGACACAGCTTTTTTATTCCATATAGTTTGGATAAATAAATCATCAAGACTCATATGTACAGAAAACTGAGACGGAGAGCTAGTCTGAGCTAAATAAACCCAACGCAAACAGCACTAGTACAACAGGGCTATTATCCATGGTCACTGCAGTATTTACATCACGTTACAGCCGATGGTACGTTTGTGCTGGATGCTGCCACAACACGGCTACACATTCCCGTTTCCTGCTGAAGCTTGCACACAGAGCTCAGGGAGGATACAACATTTAAGATGTAAACAGAACAGCGAGTCATGAGCATGCACCCGCAGAGCTCACGCGTTCACAAAGGGCATCGACTACCGTCTTCTCCCCATCTCACTTTCCACGGCCAGAACAGGCAGGACAAACTGTGCAAATATTGTCAAGCATACTGCAAGCAGACGGAGGACACAAATGATTGACGTGGACGACATTTTTTAAGACACCTGCTGTGCACTGATACATGCAAGTCAGAGCCCTAGAAGAAGGAAAAGCACATTCAGTAAACTCCTCTTCGTTGGTGTGATCGCTTAGTGTTACATTGGCTGGAGGGAAATTAATATGAGAAATATAAACACTTAGAACTTTCACATATAAACTGTTTTCTTTGTTGCTGTTGTTTTGAGATTTAAAAAGTTAAACTTGAGTTTATAGGTGAAGGTTTGCATTATGCGACATCTAATATAGTCTGGTAAATCTAAGTTTATGTGACAAATACTGATTTTCACTCATGTCTGATTGCTTGTTTTGATATGTAAAATTTTGGAGCTGAAATTAATACATAATATACTTATACAATAAATAGAAGCCAATTTAGACATTACTTCTTAACAACATCCTTCTCTGTATTTATTGTGACTTAAATTTGCCTTTTATAGCTTGATCTAGTTTTTATTGATTAACTGATTTAAGGATTGTTAAAATTGCACCATTTGCAAGTTTATTTGATGTGACAACTCCAAATAAATCACTGTGTTTTTAACTGGCACCATGTTACAAAAACATAATCTGAGACAACTTAATAAAACACTGAAACCACAGGAAAACCTGCAGTATAAGTGGAAGTTGCCTTAACTGAGGAAATATTTGATCTCCATCAGTAGTCGACCGCTTTAGGGTTTTGCATGACTCAAAATATAAGCTGCTAATGTGGAAACCTTTAGCAGAGTTAATAAGCAGAAACAGGCAAAAATATCAGTCGAAACCTGAAACAGATTGAACTACTTACTTACTCTAACCAGACTTCAACATGTTCTGGCTGCAAATATGGTAACTGCGATTATCACTGACAAGCTCATCACTATCAGCAACACAAGCTATTTAATTTTTCTTCTCTTTGTATGTATTAAAACACTTAAGAAACACACCGAGTAACAGAGGTTGTGTAGTATTAAATGTATGAACGACGTCATGAGATACAAATAGTTTTCTGCTACAGCTGTTCCTGCGTTTTGAAGACCGAGTCCCTGTGTTGGACTCTGAAATGGGAATTAGGGAGAAACTTTTCTCTTTCCCGAATATTTGACCTCCTGACTATTTCTCTAGTCGGGAATGAAAATGTTTGGCTTTGGTGAAAATTGAAAGTATTGTACCATTAATCTGGTTCTTCCAACCAAACATATAATGCTAATTAACAAGAATACCTTTGTTTCTTATTATTTAACAAACTGAAAAAGTCTAGTTCTACTACAGGAACAGGGATGGCACTCTTATAATAAGTTAATCTTTTTCTCTACACCTTCCCCTGGTAAAGTTGTGAAAAAATCTTTAAAATAGATTAATCTTCAATTGCAGAAGCATAATTTACACGCTGAATGTTTGAGGAAATTCACACTAGTTATAACTGCAGCAACAATAACCGGCATCCCTAACAACTGCTATGAAATAACTGTAACTGAAGCATTTTTATAAGTGCTACTTCTTTCTTTACTTGGTCCCCAATTTTCTTAGCCTCTCTAAAAACAATAAACATAAAGGAACATGTCCACCAAGTGAACTAGAAGACATTAGTTTAACCATTACATTTGTTGAGATGGTTTAAGTTAAAAGAAATACATTACATTTAGAATCACAAAAAGATCTAGAGCAAGTTTGTGACTCAGCTTTTTTGTTCTGTTTGTCAAAATACAATATATCATAATGTTAATAGTGTTGATTTTGTTATAACTACAAAAGTTGAAATGTCTTTTGAAAGAGAAGAGCCATAACTAAAATCTTGCACCTCCTAGCAGATTTATTGGCACATATATTCCACAGTTTCCCAGATAATTAAAAATCACTTTACTGATCGTCAGTTTAGCCTGGTCTGCAAATTCATAGTGGTGCTTTTGCACTGGAAGCTGAGGTAGAACAGTGTTTTGGCAGAATGCACTGAGTTTATCAAGGGCTCTTAAGATGAGGATGGAGGAATATAAAAATGATTTTTTTTCTTTTTTCAGGTGGAAAAATAGGAGAATAAAGGTAACAGGACTAGCGCAGAACTGAGAAAATCCTTGCAAATGAACAATCGTTTTACATAAAGCCTAATCACGCTGACAGATAAACACACCACAGCACAGCACACATTATGAACCTTCAAAGGAGCAGATGTCCGCTTCGCTGCTCCCGTCTTCAAACGATGTTTCAGATGACCATGCAGTTGATCTGACCAGGTTGGTCTCTGGTTTCTGCAGGCCAGCTGACCGCCTGCGTGACCGTCTGCTTCTGTTGGCCACCTGACCGTGTCCACAGAGAGAGTTAAGCCCAACCAGGCCCAGTTCATTCATCCTCACACTGTCGCAGTAGCAAAGTCCAGGCAGAGGCTCCCTCCTCCAGACGATGGACGGCTTAATGAAAGTTACTGACGTGACACTTGACGTCGTCCAAGCTCAGGACCGTTCCTTGGTCGGTGCTGTTGTGCTTGTGCTTCTTATCGGAGCAGCCACACAGCTTGTATTTTATCACCTGGGAGGATTAAAAACAACAGTCTCAACAGAAGAAGTTCAAAACATCCTAATGGTTGTGGGATTTTTTTTTTTTTGGTTTCTAATCCAAGCTTTATTCCAAATAAAAGCAGAGATTTTTCTCTATTTTTACTGAGTCTAAATAAATCAATAACAACAAATCACAGTACATAACACATAATGTAAAATATTCAATATGTATGGAAAGGAAAGGCTTTAGCTCAGTGGTCCCCAAACCTTTTCCTGTGAGGGCCACATAACTTTTTCCTTCTCTAGCGGGGGGCCGGAATCAGTTTGTAACAGAAAAAGTGTGACGATTGCAGGAGTGCCTAAATGTAAAAATATATTGTTTTCCAGAAAGCACAATCAAATAATATCCCTTCAAAATAATATACAAAAGCGGCACAAAAATGAACATTTTACTTCCGTGAAAATTTTAACTCACGATAACGACTAACGGGAGCCCTGAGCTTGTTTCTCTGCAACGAGACGGTCCCATCTGGGAGTGATGGAGACAATGACACCCGAGCTGTGTTGCTTGAGCACAGCCTGCTTGGTCTCTATGTGGTAAAGCAGCTTGAAGCTTCATTGCCTCATTAGCAGCCAGTCGCCGCATGTTATGCAGAGCGGCTTGTAATGTGGGACTCACCTACCGGTCCGGGATAAATCCATTCTACTGTCTCGTCTCTGGGCCTTTTCCCCTCTGCAAAGAACATTTCTGAAGACATCTGATCTGTTTCTTACTCATTTTGCTGCTTGTGGCTCAATGTTGGCACGCAAGTAACCGAGATTTTCAATGATTCACTTTCTGCCAAAGAGCCCCCTGGTGGTTGAAGAAAAATCAGCATATAAACGGTTTATAGTCCGGTAAATGAAAAAAAATCTGAATGCTCTCTGGTATTGTTCAGGGGGCCGGACCAAATGTGGAGGCGGGCCGGACTCGGCCTGCGGGCCGTAGTTTGGGGACCAATGCTTTAGCTGCTCAATCTCTCTTAAACAAAGTTAGTGGAATCAACTGACTCACTCTCTCACTCTTTGGTTACCTAGCAACTCTCTCACTCTTTGGTTACCTAGCAACAACTTGTTGAGTTACTGCCACAGCAGTAGTTTAAGATTTTGCCTCATAACTGCTTAAAAAGAAAGAAAACAACAAAAAAGAGTGAAAACTGTGGATATAACCAGGAAGGTCCAGCTTTGGAATATTCTAGACAAAACAAAAAACTAAATAATTATCGATATCGACGGATATAAAACGTTTATTTTCAAGTCATATCATCCAGTCCTCGTCTAACGTTTGGGTGATTTGCTTTTATTTTGACCTTCAGATTGTTGCATTCTTATTTAAATTTTCTCACCTCATACAGGTAGTCAAAAATCTCCAGAATACTCAGAATGCTCGCACCAATAAAGAGTCCCATCTGACCACCAATATCACCTAGAGAAAGGAAAAACATTTAATTATCCACTATACTGAACCCAAGACGGCAAATGAGAGAGTATACAATGTTTGACAAAACGTAGAAATACCTAAAAGTCCGGCCACTTCATATGCTTTCTTCTGTTCGATAGTTTCATAATTAAGAGCCTCAAAGAAAATGTCTAAAACCAAAATGTTGTCCCTGTTGAGATAAGATGAACAAATGATGACGTAAATTCACTTTAATTTACGCTACATCTTAAAATATTACTATATCAGCGAAACAAATATCATCAAGGAGGTAATTTTTATAAAGTAAGCTAATGGGGAAAGGGAAGATCAGAATTTACAGATGTTCTTAACAGAGTGTAAAGTATTTTTTTCTGTTAATTTTATTCATCATGTCTTAGAGCTGAGGAAAAACTAGAAATCGGCTTCTCTGAGACTTTTGACCATATTTATAATATATTTGTGATGTATTTATTATGAAATAAGAGGTGTTACGCTAAGGCCCAAGATTAGGGTGAAGATTGCTGATTTGCAGCAGACTTTAGCTCTCTTCACTAGAAAGGTAAATTAAACCACAAACGATTATTGGTATCTAGGATACTTATGGAAGGTTGTCTGGAAGGAAAAGACTAACAGAAAAGAGACACTATTAGCAACAGTGATAAATGCAGGATAGTGAAGTCCATTAAAAATCTTTTTCAGAGAAATTCAATTTTAGGTTTTCTTTATTTCTGAGCTTTAGTTTTTGTATTGTTTTAGTGAAATTAATTTTCCTTTTGACTATATTCAAATTCATTGAGATGCACCAGTATTTTCTTTTCCAGGTTTTATTGGATTTTTATTGAATCATGTTCTGTGATAAGTGACCCAACGTCGGTGATTTGACCCTGAACAAGTCATGTGAAGTTTACTCAGATTTTGATCAAAGGCAGAAGCTGGAAGAAGGTCAATAGGTTTAGTTGCTGTGACAGTAAAACAGTAATTTTCAGATTTAAAACTTCTGGTTGAACAAAACAAACACAATCAGATGTTTTATTTGAATCTTAAAGAAGTGAAAACCCAAAGGAGTATTTGTAGTTTTTACTTACTTAATGTACTGCTCTGTTTTGTTGTATTTCTTTGCCAGATACTTGGCCGAGGCCTTGCTGGGGATCTTGACGAAGGACAGCTCCTTGCTGTACCTGGTCATGTTGCACGGCGTCTCGCACACACAGAAATCGTTGTCTTGTTCCACCAAGAAATCTGTGGGGAAGGGAGACACGGCTCAACTTGACCTTTGGATCAGTTCGTGGACTGACAGATTTGTTGTGCGATTGTGTGGGTGGACTGGAGAAACTCATGCTGATAAGTGCAATGAGTGGTGGAGGGCCTCCCTCGTTCTGGAGGAAAAAAGCTAATTCTCAACACAAACCTTGCCCTCACCTCTTGACATTTTCATATTTTGTCATGTTACAAAAACAATCTTCAATGTGTTTTAGTAGGATATATTATTTTATGTGGTAGAGCAACATGGAAGGATAGACGATGATTTTTTAAAAGTTAGGGATAAAGTTGTGGAAATGTTTAAAGCTGCAGAATGTAACTTTTATATATAAAAAAAGACAATAAGTGAAAAAAAAATATAGAGCTCTTTCCTGTTCTCTGATTGCTGTCTAGAAACAACTAACCAGGGCCAGGAGGTGGGTCTTAGCGCTGTCAATCACCTCTCTATGTGGCGCTGCTCTTTAACCCTTTCCTTGTTCTGAATGGTCAGGCTAGTTAGCACAGCCACAGATGACGGTGGATAAACGGTTTTCCTGTAATGGTAAGAGGTTTCTCCACCATTAGCACACTTAGCAGCGAGTATATGAGGTTGATTGACAGCGTTAAGACCCTCCTCCTTACTCTGGTTGTTTTTGGTCACATGGTAATAGCATCTCAAGGTGGAGAAGGAGAAAGTTGATCTTTTCACGGATTATCTGTCTCTTATACTGTCATGACATGGTGACAGTTTTAACAAATATGTAAGAAAAAACATATTTTTCATAAAAGCTAAATGCTGTAGCTTTAAAGCAACAACAAAATTTATTATCCAAAAATCACACACACATTATCCCTAAGGTGACACATGGTGGTGGTAGAGTGATGCTATGGGACGTTTTTATTTAGTACTTTACGTTAACAGACAAATTAGCTTGACTTGAACAAACAGAAGCCATTATTAAATACAAAAACAACTTGGGGAAACAACTTCAAACGTTCAGTGTGCCCGTTAGTTTGGACCCAGCATTCTGCTGCTAAAAATTAGCATCAGTGCTAAAGAAAGCTGTAATGTACTCAACAGCATGTTGAGTAACATGGACGTATGCTAAAATTAGTGTGTAAGCTAAAATTATCCAAAATGCTAATGTTAGCCTAAATGTTGGCATTAGCATGTGGAGCATCACTAGCATGTTGTTTGAATTTGTCTTGCTCCATTCAGTATGCTAAATATGTCTAAATAATAAGAAAATTAGCCAATAGCTAACTTTAGGGAAAAGGGTAAACAATGTTTCATAATATCTCATGCTTTGCAAGGCAATCACTGTTATGTAATGCTATGGGAAACCCCCTATGACAACAACTCTTGATTCATTGTTTAAGAAAAAGAAGAAAAAGAAACAAAACTTTGCATTAAAAGTAATTTGTGTTTAGAGTAAATCATATATCCACATATCCTCTATCAATCCCCTCAAATCTGACTGAGCTTGAGCTGTTTAGCAAAGATGAATGAGCAAATATTGCTGTCCTTAAATGTGACGAGTTCGTGAAGACATACCTCAAAAGATTTTTAGTTTAATTTGAAGCAAAAAGTTGTTCTAAAAAGTATCGACTCAGCAGGGCTGAATACAAATATTTTCTGCACAGATTAGATTTTTTAAAATAAAGTTCTCCTTCAATTTCATTTGGGTCTAAACAAAAAAAAACAACTAAAAACTAAAATCAGAGTGAGAGAAAGTGCTTTGGTGGTGCATTTTGAAGCCTTAAAATACAAACATGTTCTGAAGTGCATCTCTGCAGGACGGTAACCTTTCTTACCAAGAGCTGGGTCAGCACACTCTTTGTACATCTGGGGGGTGCAGAAGGAAGCGTCGCCTGCAGCACAAGCAACACACACATGAATGCATTCCTCTGTTTCGCTTATCCAAGCATCCACAGACACGTATTGATTTAACTTCAATACCGCAGATGTCCTACCAGGCATGTGCACCATACGGCAGTTGCAGTTGTCCACCAGGTAGCGCGTCTCGCAGTCTATGCGGCAGGCGGTGATGCTGTAAGTGTCGAAGAAGTCTGAATCCATGGGCGTCACCTTACAGTCCCCCCATGGCGGAGGAAGATATATGAGCTGCAATGACAACAAACACGTCTGGTCTTCATAAGTCAAATGAAACCTTTAAAAGCTGACGAGGAAGCAGCTTGAAATACGAGGAGGATTAAATAGTAGGTAAAGGAAAGAGCAGCATGGACCTCAGGTAGGCTGCAGAAATTGATTAAAAATGAAAAATCAAGAAAGTAAAACAGTAAAGCAAACTGGGCTGTATTTTCTTACTAAGATTAATACCATGTAGTGTCATTCTTTCTTATACATAATCTCAGGTTATCTAATAAAAAATAAGGCAACATTTTTTGTAATTGACACATAAATTTCTCTTAAATTCTGCTAGTTAGTTTATTAATTATTTTCTGGTGGAAAAACTAAAAGGATGAGATGCTTTAGATGCTTATTTATCAGAAAATGTTCCAATTTTTAATCTGTGCAGTGTTAAGTAAAATATATTTAAAATAAGCTAGATGTAAAACTTATTTTAAATATAAAATAAGTTTTATATTTAAAACTTATTTTTAATTCATTTTTAAAGAATTAAAAATGATGTCTGATTTTATAATTGATTTTTGAAGATAAAAGTCTCTTCAGTTTGTTTGGTGTGTTTAAATGGGCTGTAAATCAAACTGTTTGATTGGTAGAGGACTGATACGCTCCAAATATTGGTCGCCCGTTACATCACCCCAAAGATTTAGGAATATTATCAGCATCATGACCTGCACTGCATAGTAACAGATGGTTCTTTAAGCTGCAATTTTAAAAACAACTGCATCTGTTTCCTGCATACTCTGGTGCACATAACTTCATTTTACATAGCAAAAAGTGAAAAAGGGAGGCAAAAATCTACATTCCATCCTCTAGAGTTTGTACCCGCTGTTCCTGGCAGGACACAAACGTCTGGAATCCGGGAGAAACACCAAATCCGAGCTGGTCGATGAAGGACGGCTCCTCCTGACTGTGGATCTGAACTTTGATCCCAGCTTCAAAGGAAGTCTCATCTGAGAAGAGACAAAGGTGAAGAGAGTGTGAGATAACTAATAAGAGACAGAAAAAAGGAGCAAATTTACACCAAAGACATTTTTACTAAAGAAAACTTTTAAATTTTTTATTAATTCCAGAAATTTTCTAGAAAAACAACAGGTAAAACAACATCTCTAAGGCTTAAAAGTTGAAAATTACTAGAAAAACAGAAATTTTGAGATTAGTCTCAGAAAATTCCTAGAAAAAACAAGGAAATGTTTGAGTCTGAAATGTTGAAAACTTAAAAACAAACTTGAGATTAATTAAGACATTTTCTGGAGAAACAAAAAAATTACAGGGTTCAAAACACAGAAATTTCCAATTGAAATTTTTTTTAGATGAATTTTAGAAAAAACAAGGACGTTTTGGAGTTTGAAAAGTTGAGAGGTTTCTAGAAAAATGTCAGAAATTTTAACATTAATCTTAGAAATTTTGAACTTAGAATTTTTGAGTTGAAAAGGTGAACATTTTCTATAGAAACAACTCAGAAATTTTGAGATTCATTTCAGAAATTTTCTAGAAAAAAATCAATGAAGTCTGAAACTTTTGAATCATCAAACATTTCTGACTTTTGAAGCTAAGAAATAATAAAAATAACAATAAAACTTTCAACGTTTGCTATAAACAACTCAAATTTTGAGATTCATTTCAGAAATTTTCTAGAAAAAAATCAATGAAGTATGAAACTTTTGAATCATCAAACATTCCTGACGTTTGAAGCTAAGAAATAACAATTTAAAAAAAAAAAATCACAATTTCTGATTTCCACCTAAGTGGGTCTCTGACCTGTTTCTCCCCAGACCGGCAGGTATTCGTCCTGCTGGATGTCCAGCATGAGCTCCAGGCCGTTCCCCATGCCGCCCTTGGTGGTGATGAGCGGAGGATTCCCGTCTCCACCCGCGTTGAATGTGTAGCATTTCCCGTAGCGAGTGAAGACCTAAAGTTACACCAAAGAAAGTTCAGAATGACATGTCACGCTTTTCCACTAGGGGTCAGTGTTGCACTCACTTTCTGGGGTTTATATGTGTACATGCGTTTAGGTGTTGGTGGTAACATCTATATGTATTTGACAGATGACAGAAACAGAGAGAGGAAAAACTGTGGCAGAAAGAGGAGCAGGAGGGAGTAAAATGGTAAAACAAAGGTATCTTTTCCCCCCGTGGCTGTGTAAGTTACACAATCAGCCCAGTGAGGTGATGGAGACTGGCAGTCTGGTGATTCAACATTCCCTCGCTCGCTCTTTATGGCACTTATAATGGACCTGATGTTACCATGGAGACCAAGCATTCCAGCCAGGAAGAATGCTGCTTTAATTTTCAAGGAAAGCTGAGAGACAGATGTTAAATTGGGCTTCTGTGAAATAGGAACAGCACCCAATTTCATAGAAACCAAACAATATCAAGCAGTGAAGGACTCTAGACAGTTAAGTGCTGCGTGAGTCACATAAACCTAGGCAGGGAGCGACAGAGAGCTGGGATGCAAAGTGAAGAAGACAGAGCGATAGCGGGAGTTTAGCCTCTGATGCTCGGAGCAAGCTTTTGTTCGGCATTTTTGTGTTTTTTTTTTGGCACGGACTGACATATCTACGATTAGAGGGAGCAAGCCAAACAAGTAATTGCAGAGAAAGAGTTTGGATCTCGCTGCAGGCAGTTTAAACATTTGGGGCCATCTATCATGAAAAGTCAGCGAGGGACTGCTGCTGGTTGCAGCAGACGCAGACATCAATCTGAGGTGGAGGAAAACATTCAGCGCTGGAAAGGCGATGGGAGGCACATTAGGCCTCGGTATTTACTTTGTTTGTCAAGTGCTTCACACTGAAAATACGCACAAATGGAAATGTGAATGGAGCAAGAGTGCAGGACTGGGAGTAATCGGAGTTTATGTGTTTTCTGTGTCTTTTGAAAGCATCACAAAAATATTCACACCCAGCTCGAAATGGGTTCAAACGGCTGAGTGCAGCAATTTTCACAGCAATTACAAAATGTGGTTTTGGCTCCGAGTGCAGGTCTAAAAAATGACGCCATAAATTCGTCGAGCTCCATGGTGAAGCTGAAAGTGTTTCATTTGCTGCACATTTGTAGTTTCCGTGCTGCAAGGTGCAATTATACATAAAAAAGATAAGTCGAAATTTGTATATCTTCTAAATGTTTGCGTTTGCCTCATTGCAAGTGCCATCATTATGTCGATTTAATGAGAAGCTGGTTGGATGCTGATAAGAAAGATGACCAAGGGAATTTAACATGTTAATACAAACTGCAAATTAACATCTTCACAAAGCAACATAATCTCCTCCAGTTTTTGCATCAGTTGTTTGCTTTATTTCTGCACGATTTATTAAGCAGATTGCACAGTGGCAGTTTGGCTCATTAAGTCCAATGGGAGAAATTTACAGATATTTCTGCGTCAGGTTGCAGTTCTTCAGCCACAAACTAAGTAAAAGCATTTATTAATATTTTAAGTTCGATAAAAGCTTTCATTATCAAGGCAAGCTGCTTTAAACTAAGAAGCATATGCAGAAATCATTTATAGATTCAGTCAGATGTTCTGGTTCAGGTCCAGTTCTCTCTTATATCTAAATGTGCCAGATTATAGCAATTGTCCAAACTAATGACATACATATGTTGAGGACTACTAATTTATAATTATGTCAGAATAAAAAGTTAGTGTGTGATTGGATTCACAATCCTCCGAGAAAACACAGTAATCTACATAAATTCTTAAATAAGATTTCCCCATTAAATATGTAATATTTCATTTAAATATTGAACATTTTTGGAATACGTTTTGCACACTTTGCACATTAGTTCCTATAAATATCGCGGTGCATTTTCTTCCACTTATTTCAACACAGTCACTCAGGAAATCACTCTGTCACCACTGACAGTCACTCTGGCAGCCTATTTTATAACTTCAGAACAATTTATATTCTGTGAGTTCACTCTATTTAGTAAACAAAGCAACCAACTAACACAAAATACACAAATTTGTCATTTAGAAATCTAAAACTGCTCGACTTTTTGCATCGAAAATTTAGCGCACAGACTTATTTTGTCCAAATGAAGAACAAAGCGGACAAAAAAAGATGTTCGCTTTAGACTATCTGGCACACCTGTCAATACTTTATGGTAATGCGCATGCGCACATCAATGTTACGTCACACACAGCTTGCTCAGAACATCAGCGATCCCACGTCTATGGGCGATCCAGCCAGATTTGCCGTAATTCCGCAACACGTTGCGCTGTCTGAAAAATTCCAACGGTTTCTGAAAGGGGAGACGTTGCGCTTTCCAGCCAATATCGGATTATTACGGTAATATAACCAAATGTCTTTTAACAGACTGTAAATTGGGAAAATAGCTTCCTAGATGTTGAAAGTTCCAGTTGTTATGGATAAATGGGCAAATATATTTACTCACAGGACATTTAAAGAACAGTTTGCAATTAAAATAAGCAAAAATATCCAGGCGGACTTTTTAAATTTAGGACATAAATGGTTTTAAATAACGGTTGAGAAACCTGTTAGGGATTCCCATCTGAGTGCTGTGTAAGGAAAAACAACAGGCAAAATAAAATATCGCCGTCTGACAGTTTGAAAGCGTAATGTTGCTGAGGTTTGGTGTGGAAGAAAATGTAGGTGTCAAATGTTTCTGGAGTGAAAAGAATGAGTCTGAGCTGATGGGAGCCTGGAGAAGACCAGAAATTGGAGAACACTGTTGGCAGGCACTGAAATTCAGCATGAATAGATTTCTGTCTGGAGCTCATGAACTGCCAGGATGCATTGTAAAGTGACAAAAACTATTTTTCAGCCAGGTATTGTTCCAGTCTTTAAGTTACAAGCCTGCCAAGAGGAGAGATGCCACAATGTAAATGTTTGTGGTTAGTTATTAATGGTCCCAAACAATCCCAGCAGCCATATGATTTATGCTGTGTGGGCATTTGTGGACGTCACATGTTCTTCGTTTTTGGTTTGTTGCATCTACTAAACAATAGGGCTGTATAATAAAATCAATATCGCAATATATATCAATTTTTTCTTTCCTAGAAAAAAAATCGATATTCATCCGCAAGTATCGTGATCCAACAGTCACCCTTCTCACTCACTGCTTGCTTTGCCGGGAGAGAGATTCGGTCATGCAGCCACTAGTGTCGCTGTAGAGCATTTCTGCCAAGTTACC
>CAEGAF010018998.1:0-15521 GCA_903067075.1 Micropoecilia bifurca | reverse complement strand
TCCGAGCGCCAAATTCTCGGTCTAATAAAATTGTCTAACTGCTGTTTCTCTCTCTGTGTGAGTCTCTACAGATTGAAATCAGGGTTCATGTTGAGAAGTCATTTAACCCACGTGTAGAATCATAGAAAGACCGCAGGATGACAGTAGTACGTTTATTTACAACATGTACACGGGGAGAGAAAGGGTGTGAGTTATATTATGTAAAAAATTTTTTTTTGTAAATGTCACCCACTGCAGCTCTAATCCTTGCTAAAACTATCTGAGACCATAGATCATGACATCCAATGATATAGAATTTTCAAACTAATCTGTGGGCTGAATTTGTAATTGATGTGACACCGACTCTGCCCTCATGTGGAAATAGAGCAAACCTCCGACAAACAAGTGTTACAATAGTGAAATGCATTACCCGAGACATCTGAGTGATTTTTACCTCATTAGCCAAAACGGATGCAAAGACTAAATATTCTCCAGCAAGTTATACATCAGTTCTGTAAGGTTATTTGTGGGAAACAACGTTAAAGCCCAAGTCTTTCACAGCCAGAGGAAGATGGGCACAAAGTCTCATTTTTGTGTGTGTGTGTGTGTGTGTGAAAGCTGTGCTGGACTCATTTTGCACACACAAAATAGGCAAGTAATGACTTAAACGATGCCAGTTTGTGAAAATCTGCCTTCAGAATTTTTTTTAAACAGAAACGGTTTAAAAATGTGCTTAACTTTAATTAGCACAGTTACCACAACGGTTTATGCACACATAAAATCAGGGATAACTGTGTTCACTTATTTGTGCATTAGCAATGTTCACAGAGGTCCAGATAAGGGGCATGTAAATGAGGACAAATTTCAACCGTTGAGTAGTCAGTTGCTGAGAAACACCCTAGAGTGATAGAAAGGTGGATGTCAATTATCTTCTTGGCTGTAAATGTGTAACTTGACAGTCTTTCTTCCTGTCACCTGAACATTACAAAAGGTGGCCTTCGTGACTCTGTTAAGACCACACTGTTTTGTTTTTTTTTTATCTTTGCTTGTTTTTGTTTAGTGTTTCACATTTATTATGTGATCTTTTGTTAATCTCAAAGACAGTGTTGCTTTGTGCATTTGGTTTCCTCTTTCAGTTTTCTGTCAGCTTTTTCTAGTTTTTCCCAGGCTGTTATCAGCTCTATTCAAACAGGCGCTGTCTGCTCACGTCTGAGACATCCTTGAGAGATAGTATCTTCCAAGAACAGGTCACCCAGCACCTGCTTTATTTCTCTTTGTGTTCAGATATATAAGGAGTTTGCTTCATTTTCCCACCAATAAAGAATCTTGGTTAATGCACATGCCTATTGTAGTTACTGTAAACAAATAGGAATATATGCATGTCCCGATCTTAGACATGAAGCTCACTTACTAACAATAAAGCTTCAGACTGCATTGTAAAGTCAGGTTGCCCGGCCAGGAGACACTAGTCTGTAGGCCACCAGGTGTTTTACAGATGGTGTTGTCTCACAAGGCTGGAAAAACACTGAGAGGTTTCTTGTAGAGACTTCAGTTCAAGGAACACTTTCTCCATGCCAAGCCGAACAGAGCAACTGTGGGCGATTTTCATGTTTCCTTCATTGCAGTCTATGTTACAGAATGTCTTTGAGGTTAAGCTCCAAACGCTCTGACTAGCCAGAACTTTTGCTTGTTTGGTTAATTGTTTATTGCTTCAGTTTCTTTTTTTAATCTAAGATAAATATTGGGCACAGATGAAGACAATCATGGAATGTCCTGCTGCAACAAAACATCCCCAAATCATGAAACCTTTTGCTCGGTGCTTCACGACTTATATAAGGTTTCTTTTCTGAATGGACTGGTTTAAACCAAATGTCTCCTCTGTTCTGGTATCCAAATAATATGGTCCAAGTATAAACAAGTCCTAGACCTTTCCTGCACGTTCTATGGTAAATTTTGTGTTTTTGCTACAGAGTAAAAGTTTCCTTGTTACTGTTCTCCCTTGAAGGTTAACCTTGTGAAGCCTTTTTGTAATTATTCAGGAATGCACTCACTACAGTAGCAATTAGCAACCTGTGATCTGCTCACATTGAGTGCATTTAACACATTGTGTTAAATGCTGGGAAATTACAAATCCTTTTTTTTGCTCCTTTGATCTCAGCATGATGTGTGTGTGCGTGTGTGTGTGAGTGTGTGTGATTTTTGCTGCGTTTAATGGAATTTAATGTATGTAGTCCCTCAGCAGTAATTGCATTTTTTTCTTTACTGTACACAGAAAATTTTAAGAACTTTACAAAGTTTATAACTATTAAATTATGTTTAAATAAGTCAAAAAAAGACATATGGTGTCCTAATTTTTCACAGGTCTGTAAATTATCATGATATGCAAATATTGTCAGTATTGGACCTTAAGTAGAGGTGTGATTATTTTTGTATTGTAAAAAAAAAAACTTTTTTTAATTATTTTTTTTTCTTTTTCATTTTTTTGTATTGATGATTGTTTGTTCTCCAGTGTGACAAAACAACGGCTTTTCGTTGTGGACAAAACAATGGCTTTTTTTTCAGGACCAAACTTAAAGTTAGTAGAAATGAAAATGCTCCTCCTTACTCAGGGCGGGTGGGTGTGGATGTACACTGGTGGCCAGCATAGAGGAGGAAGTTCAGCAGGTCAGAGATCAATTGTCTCAGCTTAAGGATGACAATGAACGACTTTGCCAGGAGGGACCTCTAGCCCAGGCTGGACCGAACAAGAAGGAGAAACCTTACAGTAGTTTTCACTTGCTTTAGTGTCTCTTATGGAACAGGTTGAACAGAGAACGCCTGACGGAACGCCTGACGGAACGCCTGTTGCTGCAGTCCTTCTCCCTGACCAGAGTATGTGTCCGACAGCGCTCTCCGTAGGGAGTTGAAGCGTTCTCTTTATAGCATTCTTTTGGTGTCCCACTATGGGGAACGCCCTCGAAGTGATTTGTGGCAGTCCAGCTGCTACTTTATTGCAGATGCCTGCTGAAGCCCTTACATGGTAGCAGGAGTGGCTGGCAACTGCTCATCAAGAATGTAGTTTCTCCCTTTCATCTATTCATGGCCTCCAATATGAGGTTCGAAGTAGTGCTTGCACCCCTGCTTTGTCAATTCCAGAGCTTAGTGAAGTGATGGAGTTGCAACAAGAACTTCCATATATTGGATATTTGGAGCTAAATGTGGCTCTATGTCAGAAAGTACTAGATCACTGTGTTATGAAACGTGGTCTGGTGGCATTAGACAAATTCACAGGCAGGCAGTGGCATGAAGATAAAGTAAACAGGGGACACGGATAAACACAAATAAACCCTGAACATAACCAGGAAAACACAGTAAAAACAAGAAAACCCCAGAACATAATTGACACCATGACACACCGTGGAATATTTGGTATTCTAGGGATGAATATAATTCGCTGCTGTTACCGAGAGCCGTTTGGTGCCCTTGGCTGCTCCCTTTTTGAGCATCTTGTGGTGGTGCAGGCACCAGGCCCAGTTGTTGAGGCTTTAGAGAGATGCCATCAAGCAGTTTCTCACCAGCCAGAAACATTAACGGGGACGGCAAAAATGCGAGATCCGCGAGTTGTGCGGGTATCGAGTGGCACTATGAAGTTATTTGCTAGCACCTCCCCCTGGCAGTTTGCTGGTCAAGTTTATCTCTATGAGCCTGAGGAATCTGGCCTGCCAGCTGGGTTGCTGGTCTCTCCATGTTTGGTGACGGTTGATAAAGGAACGGTTGACAAATAAAGCGTACATACAAAAGACAAACTAGAAACTGCACATAAACATCCTGAAAAATTATAAGGATTCACCATGAACGGTTGAACCCTGACCTGAATAAAAATAAATTATTAGTTGGGTACATGACACCCAGCTGAAAAAGACATGAAACAAAATAAGGACAAAACAACGGCATTGACTTACTTGGCTGCACTCCCCATTCATGTTGGGTGTGCACATCAGGAAGTGGCAGGAGGAGGGAGAGGAGGAAGCCATAAACAATCCACCACCGTCGAGTCCCAAACAACTCAGGATATAGGTTAATGACCCCACGCCCACGATGCGTGCCCAGAGAGCAAAACGAGACCACCAACCCAACCGCAATCCTGAACACAATTACTCAACGCTTGAGGAACAACAGGATTATAGAAGTCCGCACCACGCCGTCTCCACAGCTCAATACAATGGAGTGTGAGCTCACCCTACACACCTGGCTTTAAAGGCTGCGCTGGTGCCGCCCACCACTGACCTTAAAGGTGAACCTGCACCAACATACCACATAAAAATCAGGATACCTTCTTGTACTGATGGTACAAGCTATGGGAAAAAAATCCAATGCAAGTTTTTAAGTCCCAGTCCACCACAATTTTAGATTTTGAACTTAATTTTTTACATCTGCAGTGTTTTTGCTGTAAAAATGCAACAAATGTATGATTATTAGCAATAATCAGGAATAATGTCAATGCCACAGTTTTCAAATCTTTGGTACAAGTAAGTCAGTCCTTTGTGGTTATAATTATTTCTTACTTTGCTGTAATCCTGTATCTTTAAATTGGAAGTTAGATCTATGAATAGTATTTAACCATATTACATTTGAAAATGTAAAAACCTTGATCAGGACTTGTTCATGGACAAAGATTAGGGAGATTAGCAAAACAAGTTAACAACTGCATTTGTGACCTTGTGTGGATGGGGGGATTTGGAGTGGAGCTCAAACAATAGCAGGGTCTCATAATAGAAGTCAGGATTGTGCAGGTGCCAAAATAGAAGTCCTGCCTGTTTCACGAGCTCAACACAGGAGAAATACATTCTTACGGCAGCTGCAGCAGATTGATCCCAACTATACTTGTCATACTCTTCTTTGATTGGACTTTTTTGAGTCTGCTCTTCCTAAAACAACAGTTTCAGAATATACACAGCAGAAGGATCCAGCAGTTTGTTTCATGGAGTGATATTTAGAAATTATTATTTGTAAATACACATAGGGATTTTTTTTTCAACATGGATTCCACCATATGCATCACTTAGAAAATATCTTCTCAACTAGTTTCCCATTCCTGGAAATCTCAAACCTGCTTAGCCAAAGAAAACCTCAACTTCCAACTCAATGTTTTATCTTCACTTCCTCTCAGATTTTCTAGTTGTAACAAATCAAATGTATTCTCAAAGTGACAGAATGAGAAAATAATGAAGTGAACCTTAACACAGCATGTTTTAAACTCAATCTTATCTTCAAGCAGTTCAGCCTGGCATTTATCAACCTTGTTTTTTGAGCAGTAACTCTGACTTTCTTTTGCCTTTGAAAAAATAAACACATTTGAAACAGTGTTGTATTCTTTAAAAACATACTGTGAACACATCTATCTTCAGAATTAACATGAAACACCGAAGAGATTTGTGCGACTTGTCAAGGTTGTGTTTTTAAAATCATGGAGTCTTGCTGTATTTCTGTAGAAAATGAATTATGATATGATGTGAATGGCAGGTTTTTTCCCCCTCTTCCCAGTGGAAGGCTCACATACCACCTACTGGTATGTGAGCCAGTTTATGTGAACCACATTTAAAATATGTATTTTTAATATGGTTACTTCTTCATATTCAAAATATCACTGCATACATATAAATTTCATTGATATCATGGCAAAAAAACATAATTTATTTTTATAAACTGTAGTTACTCTAATGCAGAAGTTCCCAAACTGTGGGGCACGCCCCCTACGGGGGGCGCCGTGCCATTGCAGTGGGATGAAAAAAAGGTGGATGTTTTTGGATCCACCTGAATAATGAATAAGGCTATCGATGTTGTTGTCTATGTTGCTAAGTTCATTTATTCCCCCCCCCCCCCCTTCCTCACACATGTCATTCAACCAGACAACCATTTGTAATCCATAGGGGGGGGGGGGATTTTGGAAACCACTGGGGGGCGCAGGAAAAAAGTTTGGGAACCACTGCTCTAATGTAAAATTGTATAAAATACTAATCTTAATAGTAGCACTTGTATTAGTAGTAGTAGTAGTAGTAGTAGTAGTAGTAGTAGTAGTAGTAGTAGTAGTAGTAGTAGTAGCAATACACTGGTGTCAGTGTGGCAGTCAGCAGCTGATTTTTACATGATATTCTGTCTTTTGTATTTTATATTTCCATGTTTTGTCTACAGTAAAGGAAAAATGATGGCAATTGAAATCCACTCAAAGTGACCATGAGGAAGATTATTTCTGTGTATGTCAGGTAACAAGGTCTGGCGGCCAGTTGGGTGACGGGTGTTTTAGCTGTTAAACACTGTCCTCTTGTGGTGATAATATTACTTGCACTCTTATTGTCTTTCTAATCACGGTTTTACTTTTTGTCTGTTTTTTTAGCCTGACAATAATGGCAGTAAACAAGTTTTAATATAACTTTATTCACATTACATACATTACTTTATTTAATAATATTTCTCTATTGTTTCTGCTTCTTCTATATGTACAGTTAAGACCATTTTTTATACATTTCACAAATAAAAACTTCCCCATCCCAGCTGCCTCATAAAAGACAAAGCTTCTCTCTTTTTTAAGTCTGTTAGGATTGCCAAAGTTACTCAAATTTTCAAAAAGAAAGAGATACAATTTTTGGATGAATATATTTTACTTTCTGCAAATTTAGAAGCGTACATACACTTCCTTTGTATTTGTAATATAGATTTGCCTTTAAATTGTTTGGCTTGGGTCAAACACCATCACTTTTCTCAATATTTTACTGGAGGTTAAACTGCTGTAGCACTTTGTAGGCTGCACTATAGCCTTCAAAGTGCTACGCCTTTGCAGTTCTGAAAGTAATTTTCTGTGGGAAAATTGGGTTCAGAATTTTGTGATATACGATACACTTTGTAAACAGTGTACCAGTCCAGACCTCCCACACTTTGTGTCCTGTCACACACTGACAGAACATGTTTCCAAAATGTAAGGTTCCTGCTCCTGGGTGTATTTGCAAACTGTAATGTAGCTTTTATCATCTTGCCTTTGGAGTAAAGACTTCTTTCCTCCCTTAGTGCCTGAGAGGCGTTTAAGCCAGTGCAAGCAGACTGCTTCCACTTTAGCAGCTTTACAGAAACTTTGCTTTGTTTTCTGGAGTCGATGTCTCCATTTTGCACAGAATATGTTCATTCTGGGACACGGAGAGAAAAAAACAGAACCATTTTAGACCTTCTGTCATATACGTCCATCATCATTACAGAACAATGCACATTGTTACCATGTGACATAGTGTGTTTGTGCAGAACAACTAATCTTGACCATGTGGAACTTTTTATTGTATTTATTCACATTTCAAAAGAATCTATCATCAGAGAAGACTACAAGTTAGTAAAAATTATTTTTTTTATCCCAAATATTAATCATTGTGTCTTCTTACAAACATATAGGTAATGCAACAGTTTCAAAGTACAAAAAAAAATCATACATTACCAGCCATATTAATGTAAAAAAGACCCAGTGTCATCCTTGGAGCATAACAGTGTTGAGCACTTTTGACTTGTTTCGGCATTGGATCAGAAAGTTGTGCAGAAAATAGTGAGCAGGAGGAGGGCAGCGTGTACATGGGGGACAACAGTTGCCTTTCTATGTGAGAAGTACTTGTTCTCATCCCAGCCTTGACAGTATCAACACTATGAGTTCTGCAAATACGACCAAAATCTGCTTTATGAATACATTATTTGTGTTGACATAACAGGTGACTCGGAGTGAAAGACATGTTAATATCTAAAAAAAAGGAAGAAAAGAAAAGAAAAACATGAACTTCACAGAATACATCCACTTTCTACAGTTTTATAATTGGGAATTCACAATTACAGATAAGACACCCATAGTGGTACAGTGGGGAAAAAAAACAACAACAAAAAAACTGAGAATTTAAAGATTTGTGGTAAATCTGGGGCCAAAACTTGTTTTCATTCTGTTTTAAAACCCTTATTTATTACTAGCAAAATAATTAAGTTGAAAAGATTGCTCCTCAACATTTCTATTTGTACTAGCTTTGTTAGGTTTGTGAGAATAAATAAGTCTTATTTTATAAAACTTCATTTCTTCCAGTTATCTGAAATTAGCTGCTTTAATAATACTGTATTTCATTTAGCTTGCTGTAACAGAAGTAGCACACTAATCCTCTGAAACTTCATACATTTTATAGTTTGCCTCTGTTGTGTAATGATGAATACCAATGTGTAAATGAAACTGAGTCAAAGGATTGATTTCCTGGGTCAAGGATGCCTGTTTTCATTGATGAGCGTCGTTTCTTTTATTGTCGTGCCCCCAACAATAGCTTGTGCTGATGCTGCATGATCTTTATCGTCCGGACGCCTATTTGTACAGCACGCAGAGAGGATTTGGCTTGAGGTCACTACTATAGTCCCCTCTCTGATTGGGCAAAATGAGCCCTGCTGTCTTGCATGGACAGCTGATATCACAGTACACAGGTTTTCCTTTTTTTGAACGGCTACAAAACATAAGCAGATCTAAAATAAAAGATGCAAATCACATTGAAAAAGACATCCAACATGTGGTATTTTTTCTCTTGTTTTTACTCTGACTAACTCTGCTCTAAGTTTTACCACCTAGTATATGAACACAAAAAAAGGAGAGAAATGCTCTGAAACTGATGCAAATCCCTCTTCTCTTGAAAGAATCTCGTATAAATGGATCTGTAGATGAGGTGTTACGAGGATTAAAGGCCTTGCAGAGTTGAGATCTCTGAATGTGCAAAAGAAGTACGGCCCTCTGGACCTAAAATAGACTTTTTTGCCTTTATATATCTGCAAACTTTACCAGATGTCGTGTGTTTCTATGCAGTATGTTTTTCAGCAACAGAAGTGTGGCTGCCTTTTCACTTTGTCACTGTCTAAATAGAAAAGTCATTGTCCATCTACAGCAAACGCATCGACTTGCAGACATTCTAGAAGTCTTTCCCTATCAACTCAAGCCTTGTATACAAGTACCTATTTCTCCATTATAAATAGCTATAACTCTTTCAATAGAAAAGATGTCTAAAAACTGAAAATGATTTCCATCAAGTAAAAACATTTCCCCATTTTTCTTTTTAAATAAGTACACACTTAGTAAAAAAAAGTCTCCTCTTTAAACCCTACTTTTATATTCCATTTTACCTCAAACACTCTGACTTTTTTGTTTATTTTATTTTATTGCGGGTGCTTTCTGCAGAATTCCACCCTGAAAGGTTTTTTCTCTATCCCTGTCGATTTTTTTTCTTTTTCATCCACTTTTCGGCCTGCCTGTGTAAAAAGTATGCACTGCTTTGAGTTAGTGGTGTATGCTCTCCCTGATGTTGAATGTGTGAAGGCATGCATGTGCTTTGTCTCACGGGTTCATACGGTGAGATCATCTGACCTGGCCCTGCTGCTTGCTTTGCTCAGTCGACTCAGTGGTCTGGTGTCTTCTATCGTATCCGTCGCCTCCACCTCTGCCTCAGCAGGGGTTTCCATCTCCTCGTTCTCTGCCTCCTCTCCCTCTGCATCCTCATCTAGACCTTCCTCTATTCTCTCTGCTTCCACCTCCGGTGGCGGCACCTCCTCAACCTCTTCTTCGTGTAACGTCACTTCCCCTCTCCCCGTTGTTTGACTGTAGGAAGGCAGAGTCTCGTCGTACACCTTAGAGATGTCCTCCATGGGCAGCACCTCCTCCACCTTCTCCTCCAGTGTCTGGAAGGGTGGAGTCCCTCTGCCAGCCTCCATGCCGACCTCAGCCAGAGGGTAGAGGTGAGTCACAGGTGGAACCTTTTCCTCCTCTAGCAACTTGTAGCCTTTTGCTCTTTGCAAAGCGGGAACCGCCAGCGGGGACAGACCTTTTCCTTGTGACGGCAGAGGTGGGGCTGTGCCCTCGCCTTGGGCTGGAGCTGGGGCTGGCTTACGGAAGACAAAGCGGATTTTCTTCAGACCCAAGTGGCTGATTTCCACGAAGTTGAGGAAGAGCGAGACGCAGGCCACAGCCAACATGAAGATGATGAAGACAGTCTTCTCCGTTGGGCGAGACACAAAGCAGTCCACTGTGTTGGGGCAGGGCCATCGGCTGCATTTGTACAGTGGCAGGATGCGGAAGCCATAAAGGAAGTACTGCCCTACCACAAAACCCACTTCAAATAGTGTCTTGAAGATAATGTGGCAAATGTAGGTCCTCAGCAGGGTGCCCTCCAGGCGAAACTTCTTGCTGCCTTTGGTGCTGGTCTCCTTGGTGGTGCGGACACTTCCTTGGTCGGGTGCCAGAGGCAGACGCTCCTCGCTCAGTTCCTGTTGCCGGCTAAGCTCTGCCTCCTCTCGCTCCTTTCGTTTCTCCTCCATGTGCACATGGTGCACAGCGTGACCGACGTACACCAGAGACGGCGTGGACACAAAGATGATCTGGAGCACCCACAGGCGGATGTGGGAGATGGGGAAGGCCTCGTCGTAGCACACGTTCTCGCACCCAGGCTGTTGCGTGTTGCAAACATAGTCGGACTGCTCGTCGCCCCACACGAACTCGGCCGCCGTGCCCAGAATGAGGATGCGGAAGATGAACAGCACTGTGAGCCACACCCGGCCGATCACCGTGGAGTGCTCGTTGACTTCCTCTAAAATATTACCCAGAAAGCTCCAGTCACCCATGGTCGGTCCGTAGCACTGCGGAATGAAGGGTGGGGTAGGGATGGACACAGAGGGTGCAGTCGCACGGGGAGGGTGGGGTAGGGAGCACCCACAGTGGGAGTGGGAAAGAGAGGGCCAAAGGTAAGCAATGCATTAGAGGATAAATCAAACTTTGAAATTCTTGTTCATCAAAAATTAGCTGCTGCTAATGATTGCATGCATTTCAGTTTAAACACTTAACATACTGAAACTTCACAAAAGTCTGAATAGCCAACTGAGAACCTTCAGTTCCTATTATAAATAATGATAAGAAATAGCAATGAAACAGAATGATTTGAAGTAAATTTAAAGTTCTTACAAAATCTCTTTGTAGGCCATTCAATTTCACTAAAATGAACACATGAATATACATTGCTGTCATTAGCTCTCAAAGGCAACATTCTAGTACAAGCAGTGGTAGATCCAGAGATCAGTAGGTAACATAAAGTCCCCTACGAAAAAATAAAAGGCAATCAAATGGGCAACTTGCCACAGCTGCGGCTCCGGCAAAGTTGAGTCCTGTCCCGTTCTCTTGGCACCCGGCAGGGGAGAGTGAACTTTTTTCTGCCCTCTTTCCCACCTAAAGCCCTGTCCTTGTCGCCCCACTGAGCAGATGTGAATGAATCGGCTCTGATGGTTGGTTTTTAGTTTGCCGCAATATTTAAGCTTGGAGCCAGACGGCCTTTATTTTCCGGGCGACGTGCGGGTGACGCAAAAAACAATAGGATCAACAAAGCCAGAGCAGGGATGTATGGAAGCAGGCCTCAAGCACCCGCACCAACATGGACACTGTCGGGGCACAGAGTCCACAGCAGCTCAGTCACACTCCTACTTTCTTAGCCGTCCGATGTTCTGTGTATGGAAACGTGGACACAGCAGACACAATTTGAAACGGTGCCTCCAGTAATAGAGCCGACATTAGAAGCAGGTCAGAAACAAACTATCAGCTCAGGCAAGGATGAAGGAGAACTTTGTGGATGTGCAGCAGGTCATTTAGACTCCACATAACAAAACAGTCTAGATTAATGCAGTGTTATATACATATGTGTGTGTGTGTGTGTGTGTGTGTGTGTGTGTGTGTGTGTGTGTGTGTGTGTGTGTGTGTGTGTGTGTGTGTGTGTGCATGCGTGCGTGCTTTTTGGTCTCTCTAGCTAACCTGTAACACACAAATTTTAATTATTAATAGAAACAAATATGTATAAAATGCTGCAGTAAGCTTGAAGATTATTCAACATTTTTATGCTATTTATTGTATTTTGCTCAATAAATAGGTATAAATTGTAACGTAAATGTTTCATTCTAAGCTAAGCTAAGCAGAATAATGAAATTTTCTCACTGAATGGTGAATCTCAGAGAGCCTTTTTTTGTATTTGTGTAAATTTATTAATTTTCTTCTTAGCGCTTTAGTCAGTTGCCCATGTTGTTGGTGTAATGTATGATATTTATCTTGAAAAATGTTCAATTTTATTGTTAGCAGATTGTTTCTAAGATTGTGTGTTTATGCTGCTTATAATTGCTAGTTGAAAAAAAAAAGAATGCAAATCTCAGTGACACAGCACATTGACATGCTTCCTTGAGGGAATAGAAATAACTTTCCCAGCCCAGAAGGCAGAAATAATCACCCGGAATGTTTTCGCCCAGAATCCTATGGATGCTTGAACAGAAGAAGGCTGAACCCAAAGGTATTTCAAGTTATGCAAGAAGGAAGTAAAAACTAAATCTGAACAACATTGCTATATATTATACTTGTCTATGGTATGAAACAATTTTTAAAATAGAAAATAAGAGCAATCATCCAAACCTTTTGTTCTTGTTGTTAAAGATTTTAATTAAAAAGTTGTGGAACAATTTATCTTATAACATAGTGAGCCCATTTAAAGGAAACACATTCTATGACATGGTGTGCCAATTGCCAACTTTAACACAGAGTGGATAGTTTTATCTAAAGGTAGATGCTTTATATACTAGTGAAGAATATGTATTTTTATTTTTATATTTTATTTTATATTATAATTACTCCTTTTATATAGCCAGAAGAAAGCAAAATATGACTTAGAATAAACTGAACTATTAATTCAGTGCTTGGCAATGTTTTCCATTTATCCTTCATTCCTTTTTTAAAAGTTCTCTTGTTTCCACCCATAATAAAAAAAATATTTATATGCATTTGTATAATAATAATAATAATAATAATAATAATAATAATAATAATAATAATAATAATAATAATAATAATAATATAAAATATAAGGATATTTTACAGAATATAATCAAATGAAATGAATCATGTAACATGCACTTCTGTTTAGTAAATAGATTCATTTTTTTTAATTAATTAATTTATTTATTTATTTATTTTAATCCACAACACAAAATGTTTGTTTAAATAAATCTTAAGTTTTATGTTACTGAAACACTGGAAAACCGAGACTCAGGCCTGTTGCCAGCATCTCAAAAAACATAAAAAGTGAAAAAATAAATAAAATTAGTTCTTGACCATTCTAATGGTTGTGAAAAATTGCTGAATAACATCATCACTCTTCTAGATGTAATTGTAAAGATAAGGTTCTGGGATAAACATCAATATGTTTTCTTCTGTCAATGCTCTTTTTGTATTTCCTACTTGCTCCTTTAAGGTTTAAGATAAACTGTTTTTTTAGTTGTTGTTTGAATTGTAAATTTACTTATTTTTCTCAAATTGCTCTTTGGTTTACTTCCGTTCAGTTTGGTTTTTAACCTCATTAAAAACCCAGCTGTTTTTATTATGGAATAAGTGTGTTAAATACAATTACATATGTTCAAACCACTATGCACTGTAGTGAATTACAGTGGTTTACATTATTTACATTTTAACTCTTTGAACTTTGTGTTCTCTTTGTTGTTCAGTTTTTTCCCACAGTGGAAATCCAGAACCATGCCTACATATATCCATGTTTACATGACTATAATATAAGCAAGATCTTATCCTCACATTACAAATGTGGCAAAAAAAAAATCCTGAAAAGTGTGAAATCCCCTGGGTAAAACAACAGCATTTTCATCTTTGCCAAATGTTCACACATTTTATTAAATCCCAAGGTTCATTTAAACAAAGTTAGTGTTTATCAGTAGTGTAAACTGTTGCAAATCTATACTCATGCCAAATCACTGGTGCACCGATTTAAAGGAATCAACAGAACAATTGTTTGGCAGCGAGCGGCATTTAGAGTTTATTTATATTTAAACAATTCATTTCCTTTTGCTCAATCAAACATGGAGGCTTCACAAGAACTTCATCGTTGCTGAATCATAAGACATTCAGTAATACAGTTGCTATTTGCAAATAGCATGTTTGCTATTTAATCTTTTTCCTTGTATTTCTATGCCCAGTTTTTAAATCAGATGGTTTAAAAATGCATTTGGCGTCATCGGTTCTCACTCTGCATGCTAGAACATCGAATGTCACAGCTGTTTGTCTGGATTATTAAATGTTTTCTCCACTTTGCTCATCGTTCATTTAACTTTCACTGTAATGCTCTTTTCAGTCTGTGGTGATTTCACTGCTGTGCTGAGATTCAGAGTCCATCTCTCAATGTCTACTTTTAGATCTCTTACTTGGTGACACACTAAGGCTTTAGACTTAGCTTTTCAAAATGTACTTCCTAATGCAAAAACAAGAACCTTCTTGTTACTATATAAATAACGTTTTACCCCATGATACATGGAAGCAGTCATTACATATCTTGGAGAAGTCACATTTTCTTATAAAAAAATTTAATCTAGCAAAAGCTCAAATGTTCACTCCCCTGAAGGTCTGGCGTGGCGCATGGGCTCACGGGCATGTTCAGGGTGTATCCACATAGCTGGGGGACCAGGGGAGTCCCTTTAAAGAGCCGTGTGTTGGTATAGTGGATGCTTGCATGCTAAGCCCCACACTGGCCCAGTGAATGGCGCTGGGATTTCACACAAAGACATGATGTCATGATGCAGGGTGCGGGCTCTATTGAGCACATGCATTGAGGCGTGAGGCCAGATTAGACCTTTGCAGGGTACCAACTGGGCCTTAATCAGGATGCTAACACGCTAACAAACATATAGTGTGGTGATCATCTGCCTATAGCGCTTTGGTGCCACGTGACGCTGCTTGAAGGGCCTTGGAGAGTCTGGAAGTAACTTAAATCTTATTTCTGCTCCGAGCTTATCAATATGACACAGTTTAAGACATTTGTTTGATCTAACAATGTGCATTATGTGGTCGAACATACGTTGGCAGCAGCTTGGTTTGATTTGGCCTTCTTGTTAGCTCTCACACAATGAACATCTCCCACCACTCCCTGAGGAAAAACACTTTCTGAACCATTCTTACTTGGGCTCAAAAAATATTTTTCTTAAATTCTAACAAGATTGGGAAAAGTCATTCTGTTCATGCCATTTACCTATATCACCCTCAGACAACAATGTAGTTTTTCATTGGGGCTTTTCATTGGGCTGGTTGACCTCAGAACTGAATCATAAGTGGCACAGCTAGACTGGTCTGTCATCACTCAAAGGCCTTTAGAAAAACAGCTAAAATCTTAGTCTGACTAATGTCCTGAAGGAACGTTAAGCTGGTACTGCATTTCCACTAACGTAATGCAAGTTCAGTAATATCACTACTGATTTTATTTAATCTCAACAGAAGGCACTGCTTAAGAAAGCTTTTCTACTGCTGAGATACTGATAGTTGTTTTTGAAATCACAAATCTGCATATCTGTCTGATCAGACTGGCTGTTTATGAGCATTAGTATATTAACCACAAACAAAGCACCTCATATTTGACTATATTCAGTTTCTATGCACCACAAATCTGGAACAAACTTCCAGAGCACTGTAAAACAGCTGAAACACTGAGTGTCTTTAAATC
>CAEGAF010018994.1:0-12099 GCA_903067075.1 Micropoecilia bifurca | reverse complement strand
GTAGTTTTGCGCTTACGTCACTATGACGTCACCGCGACTAGTCGACATCGACTCGACTATTATCACGATGTAGTCGACCTTAGAAAATATGTAGTCGTTCAACCCCTAGTGTGCACCAGTATTTATTAGAATAGGATGAAGTCAGTGTGTCTAGGAATGGGCGTAGTCAGCATGTATATAAAATGGGTTGGTATCGGAACGGAGCCGAGTCGGTATCATAATGAGTCGGAGTCCGTATCGGAACCGACGGAGTCGGTATCAGAATGGGGCGGAGTTGGTACCGAAACAGGGCGGAGTCCGTATCGGAACAGGGCGGAGTCGGTATGGGTACGGGGTACAGTCGGTATCGGAACAGGGCGGAGTCCGTATCGGAACGGTGCAGAGTCGGTATCGGAATGGGGCGGAGTCGGTACCGAAACGGGGCGGATTCTGTATTGGAATGGGGCGGAGTCGGGAATGGGGCGGAGTCGGGAATGGGGCGGAGTCTGTATGGTAACGGGGCGGAGTCTGTATCGGAACGGGGCGGAGTCTGGAACAGGGCGGAGTCGGTAACTATATTGTAACATTTGGCTTTATGACTTTATGACTTAGTGCGGAGTTTTTACAGGTTTGTTGTGTTAAATGCTTCGCTGTTAGTCGAGCATCACTGTGGTATTAGTGCCACTGTTAGAAACGTCAGCATGTTAGTAATCAAGTGTTACTGAGCCAGTTATGTTCAGCTGCTGCAGGCTGTTAGTGATTAAAATTCAGATTGAGACTAAGTTCAGGAGAAGATGTGAAGCTCCTGCTCTCTGTTTGTTCACCAAAGCTCAGTCCTGTGTGAACATTTCAAACACATGGTCAGGACAGGTGACACAGACAAGAGCAAACAGGTGAGAGGGGGCGAGGCGGAGGCGGCTTACCTGGCTGAGCGCCGGGTGGTGGGCATCATGCAGGTGGCGCTGCGGCGTCCCGCCTGGAGACGGAACCCCTGATGTTGATGCTGACCGGCCCAGTTTACCCACAGCCTTCGACTCTGCAGAACCAGACATCAGTCACCTGACAGGTATCAGCTGCTCACCTGAGCTTCAGAAAATGATTCATCCTAGAGCTAAGAAGCCATGGAGTACAGATCAGATGAATCCAATGTTACACTGTAAAAACACAAAATCACACCCAGAAAGTTTGGTCTAGTTTCTAGTGCAAATTTCTTATTACGCTTGGATTACGACAAAACTAATATACAAGTAACTTTTCATCAAGATGTAGAAGTTTAAAGTCAATAATTCCTCAATATTGATAAAGAGGTCTCAGGTCAACTAGTAACAAGACATTCTTCTCATTTTATAAGTGAAATAGTGGAACAGTGGAACTAATACATTTTAGAGTAGAATAAAATAAAATTTTCTGTAACCATGGACTCAAGGAGCATCTGCTAAAACAGACAATAAATACACACATGATTCAAATAAACACCAAAGTTACTGCACACCTTCCAGGCCTCAACATACTGTCTATTTCAAATTTTGATTAGAGATTTAAAACAGTTTAATTTCTTTTTTATGATTCTGTTCTTTCTACCAGAGGCCAATGTTCATCAAAATTAATCATTAACTCAAAACAAGCTCCTATATCTGGCTGAAAAGCTACGTGTAAATTAGTTTGGTCGCATCTCAGGCGTATTTGCTCAATAAACTAAAAATTCTAGGTCGGATTTTTTGTTTTTGTAGTGCAGGCATCTCAGTTAACTAACCTGAAGTTCAAATGAGCTTATGCATAATTTAGAAACGGCTAAAATACGTGAAATATGAAAAAACAACACATTTGTTTAGGAAAGTGTGACGCTACTGTAGTAATCAGACACAGAACCTAATGTGTGATGAACCCAGAGTTTACATCAACAAACAATACGATGCAACCGGATGAAGCAGCAGCAGATAAAATTAGCAGAGACGAGACAGAGAGAGGTTTAATCAGCGCTGAATGAGCTTTCAATGGCTGCTGCTCTCCATCTCTGTCTGGGGAATTATGCAGCACTTAGAGAACGAAACGGAGACGGAGTCCAGCCGAACGCAGAGTTCTCAACGGAGAAAGAAGTTTCTCACAAAACAAGAAGAAATTCAACACACTGAATTAAACTGAACCATTTGGAGTTACCAAGAGTTTCCTATTGGCTAAATGCACGAAACGAACATTATTATCATCTATATGGAGCCTCACCGGATTACCTGAAGGACCTCCTTATTTCACATTCACCTTCTAGACTCCTATGATCCCAAGCCTGCAATCTTCTCCACCTTCCTCGATCAAAACTCAGGACTATGGGTGATGGAGCCTTTGCTGTGGCTCCTCGTCTATGGATTCTCTCCCTGACTGTTTGAGATCCCCGCAATTATTGTCTGATTTCAAAACTGGCTTGAAAACTTTCCTTTTTAGACAAGCCTACCCCACTTTTAAATGACAGTTGTTTTTGTTTTTTTAGCTGATTTTATGTTTTTAGATGCACCATGTAGCACTTTGAGATTTTTGTTAATGAAAAGTGCATTATAAATTAAATTTATTATTATTATTATTATTATTATTATTATTATTATTATTATTATTATTATTATTATTATTATTATTATTATCTTTGTGATTTATTTATCCACAGATTAATTTAAACAAACTGAAACCAGTTTCACTTTGTCTGAAAATACCTCAACTGAAGGAAACGAGTTCGGGTTTGGATCCATCCAGCCTGAGCTCCTGTTGACATAACGGTTCAGTTTTTAGAGGATTACAGTTCCTCACCTCCACCTCCTCCTCCGCCCGTCAGCATCATGGTGGGGCTCACAGACGACCTCCCCATCCGGATGGAAACTGGACTGGACTGTCCGTCTCTGTCTTTGCTGTCGTGTCTCGGCAGAGACTTTGAGTCTCCTGCAGAAATCAAACATCAGCGCAAACATGAAGAATCCAACAGATCTGGTTGTTTAACCTGAGAGAGAAAGAAGCAGAACATTCATCCTGCTGCTTCGGTTGGAGGCAACCAGAGCAACACGACGATGCAAAAGTTGGATGTATTTTTAAAAGGCAAATACCAACTGATTCTAGTGTTTTTATCCCAGACAAAAACCTATTACAAGAGTTCACATATTTAGAGGTTATTGTTTAAAACAGTTTTCTTTAAACAAGTGAGGAAATGAAATGTAATCTAATTGTTCATAGAAAGTGGTAAATTATACTTTGATGCCATGGTTAGTCTTAATACAAACAGTAAAGGTGTTGGATAAAACAGCCACGTTACAACCATCAACACTGAGTTATGAGACTTGAAAGAAATTCTCTGACTTCAGGAAGTCGTCCCAACATGGCTCCTCCATTAACCCTTTAACAACATTTTTACTGGGCAGCAGCTCTTATGATGAGCTCAGTAGGTCCATCAGGTGTTTGCTAATCGCTGCTGGCTAGTCTGAAGGAGCTGAGTGGGGGAGGAGCTGCGTCTCGAAGGCGGGGCCAGGTCCATCGAGGCGTTTTGTACGGCTGAATGGTTGCCATGGAGATTGAAGGATTTCTCAAAGATGGAACAGTTCAGGTTGATGAAGGAATAACATTATAACATGATGAAAAGATAAAAAAGTGGATTTTACATATTACTTCCCCTTTAATGTTATTTTATATATTTCTTTTTTCTCATCGTCTGTCAGTATAACTAGAGATGAAATTAACCACCAAGCTATAATATCATGTAAATGTTCATTAACACGTATTTTACAGTTTTTAAAGATAAACTTGAACCTTAGATTAGGTTCTGTTAAGGGTTATGATAGTTTTGAGTTTTTCATTATAGTTTTTGTTATTAGTTTTTGTCTAATTCAGTTAGTTTTAACTAGTTTTTAGAGTATTTTTGCTGGTTTTATTATTATTATTAAAGATCAGTTTGAAAGGCTAATAAATAGATCGATAAACACAAAACAAAGGGAGTCAGATCTCTAATTTCAGTACGTTTTAGTTTTACAGACAGACGACGTATTTCCAATCAGTTACAGTTTCTCCATTAATTATTATTTTCATTTATTTCGGTTCATGAAAATGTTTAATCAGTTTCAGTTTTGGTTATTTTGTTAGTTGATCATGATAATCTTTGTGCTGGTTCTGATCAGATTTCTGGCACTCTGTGACTTCCGTACCTTCACCCTCTCTGCTCTTCCTCCCCGCTGAGCTCCTCTTCATCACCTGCCTGCCGGATGCAAACAGGTTGTTGAGTTCGTCCAGCGGGCTGGTGGGCGTCTGGCTCCGCGCCGAGACGTTGAGCATGGAGCCGTGGGCGGAGGACGAGTTACTGAGCTTAGCTCCACCCTCTCCTGCCCTCTGAGAGGATGAGGATGATGAGGAAGAGGAGCGGGGTATGCTTCCTCCTGCCATCAGAGTGTCATAGGGGGGCGGCCTCTTCAAACTCAGAGGGGTCAGAGCGCGCCCCATGCTGACCGGAGACGGGCATGCCGATTGGCTGCGGGGGTAGCCGTGACCGCTGTGGGCGGAGCTAGACGACTTGTAGAAACTGGAGGCAAGTGGAGGGGCTGATGAGCGACCAGAGGATGTGATGGTGTGAGTGTGGGACGCGTCCCGGTCCCGGTCTTTACGGTGGTGACCGGAGCTCTGTGGCTGCTCTGCTCCACCCGATTTACTCAAATTAACGTTATCTAGCACAGGCAGACGAGTGACGTCAAGCGGGGTGAGAGGCGACTCGTCGGAGTTGGGGGAGCATTGGACAGGGGCGGGCGGGAAGACGAGCAGTGGAGGGCAGTGAGTCAGGAGGTTTGGGAAGGGTGGAGGAATGTCACAGAACGAACCGCGGGAAGCCCAGGCCTCACTGTCGATGATGGTGGACTGCACATCCTGCAGGAAGTCCTCCAGCATCGGGTACTTCATCTCCTCGTACACAGACTCGCTCTGCTCGTCGTCCACCGTTTCCTGACCTTTCAGCTCACGCAGGATGTTTCCGACCATCTCGATGTAAACCGGCTCTTCGTCGTCCGTGTCTCTGGATGCCGGACTCTGACTCTGAGACGAGGATTTGTCGCCTTGGAGGGAAGACTTCTTGCTGCAGTGGTTACGGACGTAGGACTCATCAAAAGAGGAGCTAAGCTGAGTGTTTGGGTCTCTCTTGGGTTTGGGTGGAGGCATCTTCCTGGATTCTTCACTGTGGTGATGGTATCGAGCTGCAGGAGAACAGAAACAACTGAGAATCCAAACATATCCTTACTTGTTATTCATGATCAGTCACTTACAAGGTCATATTTGTCTCCCCATCCGGTACATCTGATTCAAGTAAATCTATAATCTAATAGGGCTGGACGATGACACAATAATGATAGCTATCATGACAAGTACTTGATTAAAAGCAAAAGAAAACAAGTCTGATAAAATGTTGATAATTTCATTGAACTCCAATCAAGAACCATGTAGCATTCTGGGGGACGTAGGCAAAGGAACAACTTCAGCAGCTCAACCTCTCACAGCTAACCGGATGCCACAAACCACAGCATCCGGTTACTCACTCACTCTTTGGTTACCTAGCAACAACCTGGTGAGTAACTTGTTCAGTAGCAGTTTCCTGTTGACCCAACATACTCGGGCGTATTTCGCTCTTTGGAGGTCTGCGTGAAAGCAAACGTCCACTGGACGTGTTTGCAAACAAGTTTGATAAGGTAGCTGAGCAGCTGACCCCTTTCTGCTATACACTCAGATACAAGCAGGTTTTCTGGTATTTACTCCATGTACATTTGGAGTCTTCCAAATGTACTGACTATGAAATCTCAACCGTCTGCGGTCAGTGCACAGTCCACAGAATACATGCAGTATGGATGATTCCAATCTCACCTTCTGAAAGTTCTGCACCATCTTTTGCTTCTTGATACTCTCTCTTTATGAACCCAGAGACTCCGTCCACCGCCTCAGAGCTGCTGCTCAGTTTGGTGGTCGGGTCTCGCTTGGGTTTGGGTGGAGGTTGCTTGCGACTGTGGTTGGAGTCGTCCTCTCCGCCGCCGACTGAGTGAAGAGACTGGGATCGCACAGTGAAGCCTTGGGTCGGCGTGGGCAGCCGGTCCTGTGGCGCCGGCATCGTCATGAAGCCCATCCTGAAATGTTTTCCAGAATACGCCCCATCTGAGGCCGTGGCGACGTCTTCTCCAATCCTGGGAAACACCAGGAGAATGTTGGGTTAGTGCGATTGCCTGAAAAGATTCGTGAAGCGTCAGTAGAAAGGAGTAAGAGGAGATTTGATTGATTCAGTTTAATTTTGTCCTCCAGTCGAACTGAGTCTACTGGACTATCAGTTGGGAAAAACACCGTTAAAAAAAACAGGACCATTGTCAAGATTGCTCAAGTTCTGTTGTAGGTTGATATTGATCACTAAGATTTTTTAATATAAACAAATCAAATTCTGCGCCTTCATGTCATTCATCAGAACTAAACTTTCACCTCTTCATGTTTCCTACATCTGTTGTTGGTACCGTTTCATAATCAACAAACTCTGAAGATTCAAGGAGAATCAAGACTCAAGTTGTTCAGCTGAAGACTTTTGCCAAGAGAACCTGCTTCTTCTTGATGGTCAAAATCCTGTATTTCGAAATAAAGCCTGATGAAGTGATATTGATTAACATTGAACATGATCGTCTGAGTTAAAAAACTGCCTGTTTACCTCTTAATGGCCTCTTCTTGCCGTCTCTTCTTCTGGTGTTTCTCCTGCAGGTAGGTCCAGTTGGTCTGGTTCCGAACCCGGTCGCTCTCTCTGGCGATGTCGGAAGCGTTTTGGATCACCAGACCGTCGTACGTCCGAAGCGCGCTGTCCTCCACGTACTGAAAGAACCTCCTGAAGGAAGACGCCTCTTCCTGAGAGGTCATGACGCCCCACGGATCTGAGGACGAGGAGAAAAGGTCACCCAGGGGTCGGACTGCTGGCTCCATCTGGGTCTGTGGCTGACAGCTGACCGGTGATATTCAACTAAACCTGGGAAACTCAAGCAGAATGCTAGGAAGTCTGAGCATTTCTGAAACGCAGACTCCAATATGGCCGCTCCTCACATCCAGGTGGTGAAAACATGTTTATTTTACCAGTGATTCTTGAGAATAGGGACAAAACAGGTCCTATAGATAAAGCACAAAATTTGAATAAAATATACAGAAAATATATATTTTTTCAAATATCTGACTAAACTAACCTGGGTCATGTGAGACAACAAAGTATATTTTCCAGGTATTTGCTGAATATTTTTTTATTTTAAACATTGTAGTCGGTGGATGAAGCCTGTAAAATCCCTTGTCCAGGAGCAGATGAAATTTTGTGAAATAAAAGCTTCATTTTTGTAAATTGTAAAGATTTCATGGACCTGATGAGCTACAATATGGCCTCCTTCAGATTAACATCATATAAATTGTGGTAGTTTGGCTTTTGGTCAACTCCATCAGAGTTTTTCTGACTCTTTCAATGAAATTGTTGTCAAATATCACTTAAATGTGCAGTTAATTTATTTTAATGTATTTTACATAAATTGCATTACTTCACATGTACCAAGTTTTTTATTTTACTCACTAGTTTGCCACCTTCAGTTCTGTGTCAACTCCGTCAGATGGACTTTTTGTTGTTTTGTGTTTTAAATAATATTTTGTTTATTGAGAAGCATTTGTCTGTAAAATGAGTAAAAATATCACTAATAGGGTCATTAAAAATTATTTTTTATTTACTTTTGTCAGATGGTGATGACAACGTCACTTCAGGTTGATTAAAAATGTCATTTAAAAAAAATGTTGCAACTGGGAGCCTGTACCTCAGCATCTTTACATTTCCAAAACATTATTTGTCATATTTGCATACATGAGGTTGAGAAATAACAAAAAAAATTATGGGAAAATTAAAACCCATTTTGTCCCTATTCTCAAGAATCACTGTTACTCATTTAGCCTTAGATCAATGCTAAATGCAACGCCAAGTTGAGAAAATTAAAAGTTATGTTTGTGTGTGGAAAGAAAAGCTCAATATGATGTTGGTAATGGCTACCAACATCATATTGAGCTCATCAGGTCCATGAAATCATATTGAGCCATGTTGGAATCCCAACTTCTCTGACTATGCTAGCTGGGACATGCTAATTCGGTTGTGATGTCACTTCCTGCTCTGACCTCAGAGGTAACTGGAATTAGATTCACTGTCAGTCTGGAGCCTGTGGTTTGGTGCTAAGCTAAAGAAGCATTTCAGTTTTTTTTTGTCGATTTGACCACGTCCAGTTTAAATATCACAAATTTAAGCTGAGATTCTTTAACTCTAAATTTGGTGATTATGAAACCTTTAGTTCTGTGTGAAAACACAGAGAAATGAGCTTTAGCTGCTGTTTGTTCACATTAAGATAACATTAAATTTAGACAAGCGTAAACAACATATACCAGCTACAAACTGATACTTCAGAATAAAGGTTGTGGTTATGATTTTTCGGGGGGAAAAAACCCCCAACAAAAACACAACCAAAATATATAAGATGTCTAATTATTTTATCTCAGTTATTAACAAAACTATTTTCACTTTTTAAAATTTCAGATCACTCTACAAAACATAAAGGCTTTTTATTTGCTTATTGGGGCGTCCAGTCGATCTAAAAAGGTCATTTCCAAACAACCCAAGTCCATTTTTCCATGGACAGAAATCGGGGAACATTTTAAAAAGTTGCTGATCCTCATTTCCCCAGAAAGTTGATGCAAAAGGTTGACACAAAGTTTGTGTACTAGGGTTACTTTGTACAGTAAATAATAAAAGAGCCAACATGAGAAAATATGAGCAACAAAAACATAAAAACTGCAGCAGAAAACCAGGACAAATAGTTTGTTCCTTGAGCAGCTTCACTTCCTGCTTGTTTAACTGGATTCTGAATCAAACCGGTTCTCAGCAGAACCAGAGTCGGACTGTGAGCCGGTTTCTGATGCCCTAAATTCCTCAGAATGTCTGATTCTCTGATATCTAATGCTATATATAACTGACTGATGCACAGTGAAATAGATGAATAGAATCATCTGAAGGACTTCAGTTCCTGCTGTTTGGTGTCTTTCTGAATCCTCCTGCTCTCCTTCCCCTCCCCCACCCCTCTGTCTCTCAGCATCCTTCTAAAAATGGAAGAGAGAGTCAGCCAGCGGTAACCTAGCAACAGCAGCATCTCTCAGAGGAGCATGATGTAATGCCTCCTTGTGCGCGGCTGACGAAGGGGAGCCGATGGAGGGAGGAGGCGGTGAGGGACAGATGTTCTCCTAACGCACCGGCGGGTCGATGCCTGGAAGACGGAGCCTCTCCTGCCGCTCCATCCCGACGCCTCGTCTGCTGCTGATTCAATCACGTTCAGACATGAAGTCGATTCATTTACGTAACGTCTCTCCATCAACCACCTTCTGCGGCCCAGAGACCTGAACTCGGCTCTGCTCGGGGTTCTGGTTCCCGGCGGTTCTGCCGCCGTTTCCGGCTCTTTGCTAATGCTTTCAAGAGCTGAGAATCAAATAATCTGCTGAATCTGAGATTCACAGCAGAGATAATCCTGAGATGAACTGCTGCAGGGAACAGGAGGAAGCAAAACTGCAGAAATATATGCTAAATATTAGTTTCTGAAGGTCCTGCATGGATTCAACCTGAATCTGTCTGGTTCTGGAGGAAGTTAGCAAGAACTTAAATGAACAAAGAAACCAGGGGCTGAAACAGTAAAAGCTCCAGTTCACATTTTATATAGTTTGGACCTGGTTTACTGATCTCAGTTTTAATTTCCTAAATGTCTGTAACTCCTTCAAAGAGCCTCAGAAACCGAGTTACTGTCTGGACAAACAGAACCATGAACAGAACCGAACCCAAAAACAGAAACTAAAGAGCTTAGAACAAAAACCAAGACTAGCAGACAAGAACAGGAACCAAGAACAGAAACAGAATCCTGAAGGAAAACCAAAATTAGAACAAAAACCAAAACCCGTAAACAAGACCAAGAGAAAACAGGAGGATGGATGGATGGATGGATGGATGGATGGATGGATGGATGGATGGATGGATGGATGGATGGATGGATGGATGGATGAATGATTGGACATCGTCACTTCACTTCAGATGACCGGCGTCTCGCCATGATTCTTGTTCTGGTTCTGTTGTCGGTTTCATCCTGTGAAAGCAAGCTGTTCCTGCCGACTGTCACCACATGCTTGGTTTCAGGCTCTTCCTTAGCGAGTTTTCTATCAGTTTGTGAAACATCCTGATTTGGTCCGCGGGTCAAAGAGTCATCGTTTGGTCAGAGCCTTTGATTTCAGTCTGTCCACATTATTTGGTTGTACTGGTGCAAATTTGAGTTATTGTGAATTTCTTTGTGGAAATGAACTGAACCTGGTTTTATGTTGAAAGGACAGATGGTTTTGGACTGGATGGATGAATCTGAACCTTGTTTTAGTCCAGTGGTTCTCTGGTTTCATTCTGGTTCTATCCCAGTTTCTGTCCCAAGGTGCTCTGGTTTCAGGCTGCAGGTCAATTTGTCGTATTCCTGGTTTCTGTCTCTATTTTCAGTTCTTTGGTCTTTGAGTTTTAGTCCAGTGGTTGTCTGGTTTTGGTTTGGTGATCCATTGGTTTTATTTCTGGTTTCAGTCCAGAACCAGTACCATGGTTTCTGTGCCGTTGTTGCTTGGTTTCAGTCCCATAAGTCTCTGGTTTCAGTCCTGCTGATCTCTGGTTTTGGTTTATTGGTCCATTGGTTTCAGTCCGAGCGGTTCTGTTGTCAGTCCTGTGGTCTTCTGGTTTCTGTTCTTTCACTCTCTGGTTTTGGTTTGCTTTAAAAATGTTGATCAGGCAGCCATATTGGAACACATCTAATCAGGCGGCCATGTTGGATCACGCCTGGGTCATTTCCTGTCTGCAACATTTCATGTTTGTTTTTTTTTACCTAATTTATTCCTCATACCAGTTTCAAAATAAGAGCCTATTTTACATTTTCTATATCTTTTATTTTGTTCTGCTTTCTGCTGAAAGATGGCGGCCATGTTGGAGGGAAATGGTTCTGGGTGGGAAGGAGCCGGATGTGTTTTGATCAGACTTTATTGACACTTCGTTCTATCCACATCTAGCTGAAGGAAATGAGTGGAGCAGGCAGACATGTTGAAGACGTGAAGCTTACCTGAGGACCAGCGAGGACTCACACTCCCTCCATCCCTCCTTCTGTCCCTCCTTCAGTCCTCCCTCTGCTCAGATGGAGTGATGGAGCTTCCTGATGGCCGGAACTCAGAGGAAACGATGACTCTGAGGTTTTTCTGCGGCAGTGATAATCCTCCCTTCAACACCTCCTGCTGTCACAGCCTCCTCCTCCCCTCCTTCCCTCCTCTCCTCCTTCCCTCCGTCCTGTCATAAATCCTCAGCCTTCGGCCGCGACGGTCGGCTCAAGAAGCAGGAGGCTGAAACCACGGCAACCTGACAGCATCCTCAGCCTGCTGGCTCCTCCTCCTGCTGACGGTGGCTCAGTGTGTGTGTGTGTGTGTGTGTGTGTGTGTGTGTGTGTGTGTGTGTGTGTGTGTGTGTGTGTGTGTGAGACAGTGTGTGTGTGTGTGTGATGAGGTCACATGGTGTTTCTCCACCACCGTGTGATGTCACAACTCTCTGATTTTCTGACCATGTGACATTTATCACATCGTTACTCATTAATCACATCGTTACTCATTAATTGTAATGAATTCCTTACCATGATAAGATTTTGATTTATTTGTCTTATGATAAATTGTCTGTATTGTCATGATTGTTATTTTGATATTTTTTTAAACTGTTTGTTCAATAAAAGTGCATTAATATCAATTAATTTGAAAATATAATTAAATTCAGTTTCTGTCAGTATTGACCTAAAAAAGAAGCAATAAATAGTTTTTATCGTCACTTTTGTCGTTATAATAGAACCATAAAACATTGTTGATAGGTATTTTCCTCGAACCTTAATTTAAAAGAAAGAACCACAGACAACGTATATGAATTATGACCAAACTTCTGCAGAAGGAGAAGACTGAGCAAGCTGCTCCTCTGAGTCGATCACAGAGCTTCTGCCGTCTCTCTGCTCCAGCAGGACTTTTATTTGGAATAACAAAAGTCAG
>CAEGAF010018975.1:0-36395 GCA_903067075.1 Micropoecilia bifurca | reverse complement strand
TCTCCATTATTTCTTCAATGAAAGAATAAAGAAATATACTTGCGTTTTAAAAATATGATTAAATGCAGTGACTGGAGAAAGTGTATTGATATTTTTATATGGGTGCCCTAAAGAAGTATATTACTGATGTCCTTTAATTAATTAATTTATTTGTTATTTGAGAGCAGTATTTGAGTTCATGGGGCTTGATTGCAGTTCCATCCCTCTATAGCTATACAGTTAGATTAAACAGGAGTTATAAATGTTTCATCACAATGTTAACGTAATAAAACTTTAAGCCCATATTATAAATGGAAACGTCGTCTCTTGGCCTCAGGCGACATCAGCATAGGAATCAAGTGTGCTCCCGGTGTGGTGGGACCAGCAGAGGCAGACATAGACTTTGACATCATCAGGAACGACAACGACACATTCACTGTTAAATACACGCCTCCTGGAGCCGGCAGCTACACCATCATGGTGCTGTTTGCTGAACACGTGAGTTTGAATCACACGATTAGCCAGAATGTATTATAAGTTTGGTACCTATGTGCTATAAATGATTCTGTTTCCTGTTTAGGCCATTCCCATGTCACCGATCAGAGTGAAGGTGGATCCGTCTCATGATGCCAGCAAAGTTAAGGCGGAGGGACCAGGACTCAGCCGCAGCGGTACGAATGCTGTACAAAACACTGACCAGTCATTACAGACTGTTACGATACAAAATACAGAGCCAATTAGACTAGCCAAGAAGTAGACATGCCCTTCTCGAGCTTAAATAATTGAGTTATTTAAGGTTTGATTTGAAATGGTCAGATTAACTGGGTCTAAGATGAAAAAGTTCAGTTTTTGAGTCTGGATCTGGGAATGTTCAGTAGAAACTGGTTAGGGGATCTGAGGTGTGATGATGTACATTTCAGGCAAATATTGTTCAACAGCCTAGAAAAAATTAACGCTAGATCTTTCAAGTTACCTAATTTATCTAGGGTAATTTTGCTTTTATTTTTTTTAAGTGCATTTATAACTTGTTCAGACATCAAATTTGCTTCATTTTCTTGCACTAAGAATAAAAATAGGATTCCTTGCTGCTGGTGGTTCCTCTTTCATTTCACAGATTCAAATTGTTTTTCTGTATTTACAGTTAAAATAAATCTAATATCACAGCGTGTAGCAGGTCCAAATTTTTTTGATCATTTTAAAAGCAGTTGGTTAATTCAGATTAATTTCCCACATTCCTTAAGGCATCAACGCTTTTTTTTTTTTTTTTTTCTTTCCCTCTAGGAGTTGAACTGAACAAACCCACTCACTTTACTGTGAACACCAAGGGAGCTGGAAAGGCCAACCTGGACTGCAGCTTCAGCGGGCCGACCAAAGCAGAGGCCGTTAAGGACTTTGAAGTCATAAACAACCATGACAACACACACACTGTCAAATACACTCCTGTGCAGCAGGTGAGATGTTGGATGCTCTCTTGCCATTTCAATTTCAGACATGATTTCTGCGCCGCACATAGAAACTGTGAATCTGAGTTAAAGAGGCTGCGTGTTTAGGAGAAGATAAAGTAAATTTCATCATCTTGTCTCTCCATCAGGGTCCTCTGGGAGTTGCTGTGACTTATGGTGGAGATCATATTCCCAAGAGTCCCTTCAATGTCGCTGTGGCTCCGACTCTGGACCTGAGCAAGGTCAACGTCACTGGACTAGGAGACAGTAAGTTCAATCCTTCAGTCATGTCTGTGCTGCATAATCCAGTGTTTTGTTTTTCAAAGCAGGAGCCACACTCCCTTCCCCGCATTATACCTGAACCAACGATGCTTTTTGTGTCACTGCAGAAATGACCGTCGGCAAAGACCAGGAGGTGACTGTCAAATCGAAGGGTGCTGGCGGTCAGGGCAAAGTTGCTGCCAAGGTTACTGGACCTTCAGGAAAACCGGTCACTTGCAAGGTCAGTTTAACTTAAGACTTTTTCTTTTTTCTAGTCCAAAATCCCTGAATACCACACTGTCAATCTCTTAAACACTACAGCACTGAAATACTTTTATTCTTTCCCTTTGTTCCAGGTTGAGCCGGGGCTGAGTCCAGAGACCAGTCAGGTGAAGTTCATCCCTCGTGAGGCAGGGCCATACCAGGTGGAACTGACCTACGACGGAGTGCCCATCCCTGGATCACCCTACACTCCTACAGCTTACCCTCCTACTGACCCGTCCAAGGTCAGCAGCAGCAGTCAGCCTCCTTCCTCCTAGACCTTCGTGAATCTTATCAACATTATTTAATTTCCTTATAAAGCATCAGTCATTTAAACTCTGCCTCCTTCCCCCGTCTCTGTCTAGGTGCGCTGCTCTGGCCCAGGCTTGGAGCGGGCCAAAGTCGGGGAGACCGGGGAGTTTGTAGTGGACTGTACCAATGCTGGTCCGGCCGAGCTCACCATCGAGATCATCTCAGACAGCGGCACCGAGGCCGAGGTTCACATCCAGGACAACGGAGATGGAACCTACACCATCACTTACATCCCGCTCTACCCAGGCTCCTACACGCTCACCATACGCTACGGGGGCCAAGACGTGCCAAACTTCCCCGCCCGCCTTACCGTGGAGCCGGCCATCGACGCCAGTGGAGTCCGTGTGTTTGGACCAGGAGTGGAAGGCAAAGGTAACCCAGCCATCCAAATAAATATATATATATATATATATATCTACAAAACAAGTATTTGTAGATATTTATATTTAAAAAATGTTCACTCCACCGACTCTGCTTCTCTGCTTCAGTTAAACAGCACAAAATGGAGTATTGCATCACTATCACTGTCACATGACCAAACACACACGCTGAGTTTTACTTGTCAGATACTGATTTGTTAAATCATGTAAAGATCTGAAGCCTGATATGATCCTTGTCATCTGAATCAATCAGACTGTAAATGAGCTACGTCTGCACATGCCATGACGACTGCATGTCGTGTGTTTCTAGGAGTATTCCGAGACGCGACCACAGACTTCACAGTGGATGCTCGTGCTCTCACACAGAGCGGAGGCGACCACATCAAAACTCGGATCAGCAGTCCATCCGGCAGCTGCCCGGATGCCGTGGTCACAGACCACGGCGATGGCATGTACGCCGTGGAGTACACTCCCTACGAGGAGGGTGGGTTTAAACGTCACGACGTGAACATTAGCCTGGGTGGGGTGGATACTGTACCTACTGGCTGGTTAGGATTGTAACGCTGTGTGTGTGTTCAGGGCCTCACAGTGTGGAGGTCTGCTACGATGGCTCTCCGGTGCCCAACAGTCCATTCCGTGTGGCGGTCACCGAGGGCTGCGATCCGGCTCGTGTCCGTGTCCACGGTCCTGGCCTGAAGAGCGGCATCACCAACAAGCCCAACAAGTTCATGGTGGAAACCCGGTATGCAGAAAGTTCAGTTGGCTCATCCGGTGGAGTGGCTCCTTCTCTTCGTTTTTATAATGCCGCGTTCCTTCTGCAGCGGAGCGGGAACTGGAGGTCTTGGTCTGGCAATGGAAGGGCCATCAGAGGCCAAAATGTCCTGCACGGATAACAAAGATGGCAGCTGCAGTGTGGAGTACATTCCCTATGAGGCTGGAACATACAACCTCAACATCACCTATGGAGGACAGCCAGTCAAAGGTGACTCACCGGCGTAGCAACTACAACACCTTCTGGAGGAGTTTGTCTCCAACACTGAGATTTAATATATGACAATCAAAAACAAATGCTAATCTGCTCATCTTTAGCATTTACTAATGTTTTACTACATTTAAAAAGTAAACTGTAACTTTTTCTGGTATTTTTTTTTTTGTCTGAGCAGGAAGCCCCTTCTCCGTTCCTGTCAGCAACACTGTGGACAGCACTAAGGTCAAGTGCCAGGGTTCTGGCCTCGGCAGCAACGTCAGAGCCAACATCCCTCAGGCCTTCACAGTGGACGCCTCCAAAGCTGGGGTGGCACCTCTGCAGGTCCGGGTTCAAGGACCCAAAGGTGACGAGTGTTCTCGATTGTTGAGACGAACCTCAAAGGGATAAGTTGTAGCAAAGACTTTATTTGGGGAAATATTCCATTTACGTTTACATGAACAAAATGTAGAAACGATGTCATCGCTGTTGTGTGCAGGAGTCGTGGAGCCTGTCGAGGTGGTGGATAATGGAGACCAGACTCACACAGTCAATTATGTTCCCACCAGGGAGGGACCCTACTCTATCAATGTCTTGTATGCTGATGAGGAGATCCCACGCAGGTAAAAACCAACGCATCATTTGCCTCCAGCAAATTACTAGTTAGGAGATTTGTCAAGAAATTGTCATTTTTATCTAATTTGCAATGCAAAATAAATGGTACTTGTTTTATTTTATGGTCCCTGGAAAACTATCCTGTTGTTCATATTAAAATAAAACATCTCTGAAAAACTGTTCTCAACTTCTCCCCAACCTTTCAGCGGTAAAGTTTGGTTTCTGTTCAAACTGCACTTCCTGTCTGCCTCTTGCAGCCCCTACAAGGTGAAGGTCCTCCCGACCCACGATGCCAGCAAGGTGCGAGCCAGCGGACCCGGCCTCAACACCACAGGCGTGCCCGCCTCCCTGCCTGTCGAGTTCACCATTGATGCCAAAGATGCAGGCGAGGGCCTGCTGGCGGTGCAGATCACGGTAAGTGCTCACCATTTCCTGGTTGTACTCAAGCAAATTTGTTTGAGTATGATTTGAAAATTGATCAGATTTTTGAGTCTCCAATCTTTGTGTGTTTTATGCAGTCAAATAGAAAGCATTAAAACTGATCATCTGGTGCAATTTTTGAGAGTTTAAGTCCTTGTGTTTCTGCAGGACCCAGAGGGGAAGCCTAAAAAGGCAAACATCCGTGACAACCACGATGGGACCTACCTGGTGTCATATGTACCAGACATGACGGGCAGATACACCATCCTAATCAAATACGGCGGGGATGAGATTCCTTATTCGCCGTATCGTATCAGAGCTCTACCCACCGGAGACGCCAGCAAGTGCACCGTCACAGGTTAGCTTCTTTACGCTCACACTCTGATTTATAGAAACTTTGTATTCTACAGTTGGAATCATGGTTCTTTTGTTTTAGTTTGGTTCATATATACTGAAGGCCAAATGACTGTTTTTCCTTTTTTGTGTGTCCAAAGCATTTTAGAGATTTTACTTAATTTGGCGAAAAATTAGGGATCAAAATCTCAGTCATTTCTTGCTGCATTTAACAGCAAATGGGGTTCTTTTAATACAGAGAGCCCAGTGGTTTCAAAGTTTTTAAACTCAGTAAAGAGTTTAAAAACATTGCTTTTTAACTGACTGAAATGAATGACTTTGACTCTGAAATGAATGTGCTTTTATACTTTTGAAAAATTGTGTCAAACGTAAATCATTTGTACGGTAGAGAAGATCCTGCTACATGAAATACAAGCAAATTAAGAAAACTTCAAATTGTATTAAAGAAAAATTTCCAAAAAAAACCCAACTGTAAATATAATGCAGTCCTCTGACTGTCCCTTAAATATTCACAAGTCATTATTTGCACTGACAGCAGTGTGACTGCAGAGTTGGCCACTATGTTTGGATTTTCTGTTAATCTGGCAGATGAACAAACTTGATGTTAATTTGCTTGTTTGTGTGATTGCCTTTGTTTTCTCCAGCTGCATTGCACTCAGCTCTCCCTTTCATCATGTCCATCAGTTTTTATTTGCTGCTCAGGTCTCATTTTTCTGTGCGTTGGTATGTCATGTTGCTCACGCTGTGCTCCTCAGTTGCACCTCACCTAAACTCCCTCCCCCTCCAGACACACACATGCACTTCACCACCACCGTTCTTCAGCCAACTGTCTGGAGCACAGTTAATGCCACCCAGCACCCCCACATCCTTATCTGACTGTCTTTTATTTGTCACCTTTTTTTCCTTTTATCTTGCTCCCCTGCTTCTCACCGTTCCTTTTATCAGTCTCAATCGGCGGTCACGGTTTAGGTAAGCCCTCTGAAAGATTCGTAACAGAAGAATTGCTCTTTTTTTTTTCTTCTCTTTTCGCATGGAGAATTAGTGGTACCAAACCTTAACAGAATATCCCATCCTTTGCTCTTTTTTTTTTCTTTCAAACTCATTTACTTCTCTCATAACACTTCTTGACTCATGTTTTTATTGGACAGACTAAAGGACTAACAGCATCAATAGGATGGCATGGTGGAATGGCTCTTTTAGCTAATCTAGATATAGTTGTAGATTAAATTGAAACTTTTTAATAACAGATGACCTGTTGGTTACATGAGACTTGAATAACATGACTAGATCTGATCCAACTTTAACCTGGTCTCATGGTTGTGGAATGTGCATGCAATGTGTTTTTATGAAGGTAAACCTGGGAAGCCGTATGGAGGAGTGAACCTGCCAAAACTAAAAGTGCTCATCAAAATAAAGACGTAACGTGTGTGGGAAATGTGCTACATAAAGTATTCACATATTTTAGTCTAATAATACCATTTTGTTTAAAAATGTTTATTAGTGTTTACTCAATATTTCCTTTTTTCTCCAATGTTTTATTTGGCCAAGTTTATTTATTTAAATTTTTTTCATGTTTACAATTTACCACCTTTGACAGAACTGTATTTTAACTTTACCAAATTTATCTTAACCTTTAAAGAACAATATCTCAATGAATTTGGATGTTTATCATGGTTCTTTGTTTGTACTTGGCATCACAAAAAAGTTTTTTCTTTTTTGTAAGATAGTTTTACATCAGAATGATAATGGTGGGTGATGTAAAACCATCAACAAACTCTCTTATACACTTGAAGAATGTATGAAAATAAGATAAAAATTTATGAAGCCCATTAATCCAAAATGTGAACTCGGAAATGGGTTCAGCAAATTGAAGAGCCAAAAATGACAAAATAGTTTCAATCTATATTTGGATTAATTCAATTATGTATCAACAAATGTAATCCACTTAAAATGGCTTGATTTTGGGTATTTGGCATGTTCAGTCTTCCATACTTTTCTACATATCAGTCTGTAACAACAAATCACTTTATCCATGTTTTTGTTCTCCTAAGGCGCTGGTGTTGGTCCAACTATTCAGATCGGTGAACAGACAGTCATTACCGTTGACGCCAAGGCTGCTGGGAAAGGCAAGGTGACGTGCAGCGTGTGCACGCCTGAAGGGGCTGAGCTTGACGTGGACGTCGTCGAGAACGAGGACGGCACCTTCGACATCTTCTACACTGCCCCGCAACCCGGAGAGTACGTAATATGTGTCCGTTTCGGAGGGGAGCACATTCCCAACAGTCCGTTCCAAGTTACGGTGAGTTGCTTAATAGCAGGTCTGCTATTCTTAAATGTTTGGCTTTAGATTGCTAAAAAAAGAAGAGCTGATTTTAAAATAAGAACCAGAAAAAATGAAACTGGAGAATTTTACATATTTAAAACTTTTTATCACATAATTGTAGACACAAATCTCTGGGCTCTGCCAGTTTACCTATCTGGCTTTACTTTTAATTTCTAGATTAGCATAAACTTGAAGTATTTCTGCTTTTGCTCCAGATTTCCCAGGTTCTTCAGCAGAACAAAGCAGATGCTTCTGTCTTTCCTTATGAAGTCATTATTTAGAAAGTCATCTGGCAGTATGAGTGTTCCCTAAACAATTTTGTTTCACACTTCAATCCTTCATCTTTTGTGCCTTCTCACACCACCACCCCTTCTCTTCACCACCTCCCATCCCTTCCAGGCTCTGGAAGGACCATCAGACCAGCTCATGCAGCAGAGACAAATGCCCCAATACTACGCTCAACAGCCCTGGGTACCTAACAAACATCAAGCTGGTCTTTAGCTCCATTTGTGTTTAGCTGCCTTATTTATTTTTTGCCCCAGTTGTCATGCTTCCATCTCATTGTTTTCATCCCACACTGACTGCCTCACTTCATCAGACTCCATCAGTGTCTGTCTATTTGCAGGTGTTTCATTCATGCTGATGCCTTTTTCTCATCACTTTGTTCCCTTCATGTGAAAAACTGAACCCCTCCAACACATGAACAGTGCAGCTGAGCTTTACAATATCCCATCCCCATTGTGGAAGAGATTTACATTTCCCACAGATGTTTATTTTTATTAAATAATTGTGCAGCTCTGTTGTTAACTGCTTCATGTGGAAATCGCTTAAGAAACGAAGCGGTTTTTCATGAGAACCATCCTCCTCTCGTCTCTGACCTACTAGTTTTGTTCTCGCAGTTTGTGCTGGTGCCAACGTCTTGACCGTAATCCTCATTTGTCATTTCATTCCATGTCGTCTCATCCCTGCATTGGTGTTTTGGAAGCTTTACCTCTCTTGTCTTGCATTGTGCTGATGGTGTGCAGCATGGTTTAGCAGAGGGCTCACCATAAAGTCTGTAATACTTTAATTTCCGTTCCGTCTTTCAGGCAACAGACAGACCAGTTGGGATGAATGGCCTGGATGTGGCAGGACTTAGACCTTTTGACCTGGTCATCCCATTCACCATTCAGAAGGGAGAGATCACAGGTAATGCATAAAGTTTAAATCTCATGGTTCTGATTTCCCAAGGAAGGACCGGCTACAAGTGATAGCCGAGACCAATTACTCACCCAAGACCAAATCAGTACCAAGACTGTTGAGGGACTGAAACAAAGACCATCGCCTCACATCACGTGATGCAATAAAATATGAAGCACTACATTTGCTTGCTTCCCTCAATATGTCAACTATATTAGGTGATGTTAGCTTATGGGAGGCAAACGGCCGAGAAACGGAAACTAGTGCCATAAAACACAATGAATATACCTCACAGGTAGCTAACATAATGCGTAGCTAATGACTAAATCTTTGTGATCTGCAGACAAGGAATTTTGGTACAGATTTGAGTTGCTAACATTAGCTACCTTTGCTAGCAGCACCTCAATCAAAAATATATTTGGGGTGTGGATTGTTGACTGCAGTAACAAAATACATACTTAGGAAGGAGTCGTGTTATTGATGAATTTGAATCTGAGCGTTTTACATCCAATGAAAGCGAGGATGTGAAATAAAACGGACAATATTCTGGATATTTAGTGGTAGATCCACAGTTGAGGTCTTGAGAAAATCCAGAGCCCTCAATGTCCAAGACTCAGACAAGATGGGGTACAAGATGAGACAGCCTATCAACGTAGCGTAGCGTAGAGTACTAAACCACTAGTCACAACATACGCCTCCATTTTGTTTTTGTTTTTGAAGGTGAAGTCCGAATGCCATCAGGCAAGGTGGCCAAGCCTGACATCACCGACAACAAGGACGGCACCGTAACCGTGAAGTACGGTCCCACAGAGGCCGGTCTGCATGAGATGGATATTAAATACGACGGCATCCACATCCCAGGTACATCAGAGTTCTGAAATACCTGCAGCTACTACAGTACATTAAAACTGCCAAATGACTGTTTTTCATGCATTTCTCCGTTTTCCATCGACAGGAAGCCCCCTGCAGTTCTTTGTGGACTACATGAACAGCGGGAAGGTCAGTGCCTATGGCCCTGGTCTTATCCATGGAACCGTGAACAAGCCTGCCGTCTTCACTGTTGACACTAAAGACGCTGGAGAGGGTATGCAGAAAAAACACCAACTTCTGTGTTCACACAAACGTTGCATTTAAGCTGATCTGGTGAAGCACATTATTATTACATGTGTATATTAAAAATACACATTTTTTTCACACAGTTTTTTTTCCTCCACAATGTATATACAACTGTCTGTCAAATTCCTCTATTTTGTGCAGAAACCTGACAAATGATCCGGATTTTGATTGTGTTTAAGCAAATGACTCTTACAGAAACAAAAGTACAACTTTGTGCATTGCTGCATATCAACGCAGGTGGTCTTTCTCTGGCCATCGAGGGGCCGTCCAAAGCAGACATCAGCTGCATGGACAACCAGGACGGGACCTGCACAGTGTCCTACCTCCCTGTCCTCCCAGGGGACTACAGCATCCTGGTCAAATATAACGACAAGCACATCCCAGGAAGCCCCTTCTCCGCCAGAATCACTGGTAAGGCTCCGTTTTCGACCTGTCAGTCAAGTTAGTGTTCATGTCCCACATTTTCATTCCAACCTTTCAGATCGTATGTTATTATGAAATCAGTGACTGCTGAGAATTGGCAGGAGCTTTTAACAAATACGTGTTTTAGTCCTTTTTTCTTTGTAATCATCCTCCTTCATGGGTATTTCTTTAAGAGTTCTTAAAGGACTTTATGAGGACATTTTCTGAACACATGTATCAAGGTTTGCTTTATCTTAATCGTATCTTCTTTCCCAACTTTGAAACCGAGGGTTTTTTTACTCTAAATTATGCTGAATGTTTTTGTAAACGATCAGTTTTTTGAGATCTTCAATGAAAGTGTAGGAGTTTGAAAGGTTTTTTTAAATTATTTTAAGTGAATAGGTTTGTACTTGAATGACTCATAGGTCAGAGTTAAATGGCTTACTGAACAATGAACTAGCGAAGAGAAGAGCCAGATGTTGAACTGAAGGGAAACGATGCTCTTCTTCATTGCCAAATCTCAGGAAAGCAAGAACTGAAATGAAAACCTTCAGATTGTTGAAGTTCTTTGCAAATGACAAGAAAACAGGATAAACATCTTAACTGGTTTATTAGCTCCGCCCACTGACGCTGATTGATGAGGATAATGGATCACATGAATTCATGAACCATGGCAGTAAGAATTAATTGAACAGAGAAATGCAAATAATACATGGCAATAGACTTTATACAGACTGCTGACCAATATAATAATTGCTGCAATTGTTACTCTACCATGGGGACCAGTGGACGTCCAGACATGCATGTTCTAATCAGCGGGTCCTTGTCTCCAGGCGACGACTCCATGCGGATGTCCCACCTGAAGGTGGGGTCGGCTGCTGACATCCCACTGGACATCGGCGAGCTGGATATCAGCCAGCTGTCCGCCTCGCTCACCACACCCTCGGGCCGCGAAGAACCCTGCCTGCTGAAGATCTTGCGGAACGGCCATGTTGGTGAGTCTGCCGCCGATCGGTCCACAGGTTGCCTCTTTGGAGGAAAGCGATCGGCGCTTTAACAGTCGCTTCTGCCCTCAGGCGTCTCGTTCGTGCCGAAAGAGATCGGCGAGCACCTGGTGAACATCAAGAAGAACGGACGCCACATCGCCAACAGCCCCATCTCTGTGATGATCAGCCAATCGGAGATCGGCGACGCCAGCCGTGTGCGTGTGAGCGGCCAGGGCCTGAGCGAAGCAAGGACCTTCGAGCCAGCAGAGTTCATCATCGACACTCGCGATGCGGGTAAACGCTTTTGGAGATTTTGCCAAAATTGCTCCATATGAAGAAAAGGAATTGGATATTAACTTGTGCCTATTGTTGCTAGGATACGGTGGCCTGAGCCTTTCCATTGAGGGACCCAGCAAAGTGGACATCAACACCGAGGATCAAGAGGATGGCACCTGCAAGGTCACCTACTGCCCCACAGAACCAGGAAATTACATCATCAACATCAAATTTGCCGACCAACACGTGCCAGGTGCTCACCGTTAAACGGTCAAGGGTTAAAGGTCAGGAATACGGGGCTTTTGGCTTACTGAACCAAGGGCTTGTGCACACAGGAAGCGCTTTCACGGTGAAGGTGACTGGGGAGGGCAGGATGAAGGAGAGCATCACCAGGAAGAAGAGAGCCGCTTCTGTCGCCAACGTGGGCAGCCAGTGTGACCTCAGCCTCAAGATCCCAGGTGACCAAAACAGGAAGTTGGGAAATCACAAGACCCAAACATCTACTTGTTCTGTTGGCGATCTGACCTCCTCCTTCCTTCCCCCTCTTCCTTCAGAGATCAGCATAGCGGACATGACGGCCCAGGTGACCAGCCCCTCAGGTCAGATCCACAAAGCCGACATCATGGAAGGAGAGAACAACACCTACTGCATCCGCTTCGTCCCGACCGAGACGGGTGTCCACACGGTCTGCGTCAAGTACAACGGCATGCATGTGCCTGGCAGCCCCTTCCAGTTCACCGTCGGGCCCCTGGGTGAGGGCGGAGCCCACAAAGTTCGCGCCGGGGGCCCGGGCTTGGAGAGGGCCGAGGCTGGAGTACCAGGTCGGTGCGATCGATGTGTGAGCAGTGTGTGGTTTCCCACGGTGACGCTGACTCCTCTGTGCTGCTCCTCAGCCGAGTTCAGCATCTGGACCAGAGAGGCCGGGGCCGGGGGCCTCAGCATCGCCGTGGAGGGGCCCAGCAAGGCAGAGATCACCTTCGAGGACCGAAAGGACGGCTCCAGTGGAGTGTCTTACATTGTTCAGGAGCCTGGTGAGAGGAGATGCACTGAGCATGTGCAGCAAATCAAACGGTTTTCATTGTTTAATGGACAGGAGTTAAACATGGAGCTCAGTTTATAAGGCACAACCATCTATTACTAATTTATCAATAGCTCTTTTAAAAACTATAAAAAAGTCCTTTGTTGATAAATTAAATTGTTTGAACAATTAAAACAGCTAGAAAGAATTAGAATATCTCCTTTACAACTCTGAGTCTAAAACTTTTTCCTGTTTACTAATCTTGTAATTCTGAGGCAAATTTTTTCTTTTTTGCAAAGTTTATTCAAAAATAATGAAGTCCAACAAATAAGGAAAAAGCTCTGACTTGGTTTGGTGATTTCTACATAATTTGTGGCTGAAAATGACAAAATTATGTACTGAAATTATAAATTGAAAGAAACCCAAATAAGTAGGGTTGCTCCACTAAATCTGCTGTTCAAGATCCGTAATTCTGGGAGATCAGATATTGGCTGACATGTACTTGTGAAAATCAGTCACTGGCCCCTTTGCTCTGCTGTGAGATGACTGATGGACCCAACCACCAGGCCACCTCTGCATGTAAATGATGGTCACCCCACTGTTGCTGATTGGGAGACTTTGTCATCATATTTAGTTTTAGGTTTTTTTTTCTTCTCAGCCCAAAAAAAAAGTTCCTACCAAAATCAGAGTAAGTCAATGCTTTTCAAGTAATCTTGTACTCCTACAAATACTTCCCACGAGTGACTGTCTGTTCCTCGTCGTCCAGCTTCAGTGACTCTGACCGTTGTGCCGTCCTGCAGGCGACTACGAGGTGTCGATCCGTTTCAACGACGAGCACATCCCCGACAGCCCCTTCATCGTCCCCGTGGCCTCGCCGTCTGATGACGCCCGCCGCCTCACTGTTGCCAGTCTTCAGGTGAGGCTCTGAGACACACACACATCCGTGTGCATGCAGACCAGGCCGCAGTGCGCTGCCCGCCATGCAGCAGCAGCTTGAAGCTCAAGCCATCTGCATTCTGGGTATCAAACCAGAAGAGATGTGGGGAAAGTTGAGCAGTTTAAGTCTCGGGGCTTTAAAAGACCTAATCAAACATGTCAGTTGATGAGGAGAAAACGGTGAGTAGATGTGAGACTAGAGTGGACAGATGAAGCTGTATGATGAGCTGATGCTGCATGGGGGGCAGTTCAGGGGCTTCTGGGAAACTCGAGGACTGTGTGTGTTTCTCGTGCCTCATTCTAAAGGCTCCCAACAGCCTTCTCACTGTGAAGCTGTGACAGGGCGCTAAAGGGTTAAAGAGGTTGGAAATGGGCTGTTTTATTTTCTTTTCCTGTCTCCTTGATCTCATACACACACACACACACACCCTACCAAGCCTCACATTCTATTGATTTCAAAAGGAGTCCTAGAAAATCTAGAGTTGGGTTCTACAGATGTTTCTCTGGGTTCTCTTTTGCTCTCACACTCCTTCACACCACTAAAGAACTAAAATTCAGAGCAGATCCACTGATGCTCTTGGGTCCATTCCACCTTCTGTCTCTTTGCTACACAGCCTTCCTCTTTAGCCCTCTTAGCGACCTCCAGGTAAGATGAATACGAAACTCCTGTTTGCTGCTGTTAACTTGAATAGTAATCTCAACTTGTGACTCAGTGTTGGAGTTTATTTGTTGTCGAGCAGGAGTCAGGGTTGAAGGTAAACCAGCCGGCATCGTTTGCCGTCAGCCTCAATGGTGCCAAAGGTGTGATCGACGCGAAGGTCCACAGTCCGTCTGGCGCGCTGGAGCAGTGCTGCGTCACGGAGATCGATCAAGGTAACTGAGGAGAAACCTTCAGACCCAGCAGGGCTGTAGGAGTCTCCATGTGACTTAACTCTGCTGTCCCCCTTGTCCAGACAAATACGCAGTCCGGTTCATCCCCAGAGAGAACGGCCTCTATCTGATCGACGTCAAGTTTAATGGAAGTCACATTCCAGGAAGTCCGTTTAAAATCCGCGTCGGGGAGACGGGCCAGGCTGGAGATCCGGGCATGGTGTCCGCCTACGGACCGGGCCTGGAGGGAGGCACCACAGGTAGAGCCGCCACCGCCGTCATGTACATCGTCTTTACAGAGTGTATTTAGATTATATCCAGGTTAGAATAAGTATGCAAGCATGTCCTGGTCATTACAATAAAAGCCTTTCATTGTATCGCACAGTGCAACCTTTTTTAGGTAGCATGTTACTGTAATGTTTTGAAAATGCAAAATCCTGAAAATGCATAATTGTTAGCATTGTGATTATTTTGTGTTGCTAATGGAAGTTGGAGTTGGGGGGAGGGAGGGAATAAGGATCAAGGGGGAAAAATGAGAAACGTTTGGTTCTTCCTCCAAAACCGTCAGAAATCCTGAAGCAAATGTTACAAAAAAAACTGCAGTGATACAAATTGTCAGATATTTCTTTGCTGATGATCCACTGTGGCCAGTGTAGACGATAATATACCATCTCAAGATGTTTTTAGCCATTTCCAGCTGCTTATGTAGCTGAGGGGTTCAAGCTGAAGACCCATAAATGTTGCAGACTACATTCCTACACCCTCCCTCATGTTTTGTGGGGAGCTCAGAACAAGTACTCATTCAACCTTTTGTTCAATTTTAAAAATATTTTTTGCCCCCTGCTGGCCACTTTCAGGCATCCAGTTTATAGTAGTGGCTTCATTTCTCAGAACTAAACATTAAAAACACTTTAATCTGTTTGTTTTTGCACATTTTATGTTGTCATAATATAGAGTTGCATCAGAAATAAGGACGTGTGCAATAAGTACATAGTTAGGAGTTTCTTTAAGAACATAGCTCAGCTTCAAGAAGCCTTGTTGTTTTCTGACCTGGTTCATTGTTGCGCTCAATTTTGTTCTGACTGGTTTCAGGAACTGCATGCGAGTTCGTGGTAAACACGAGCACTGCAGGCCCCGGGGCCCTCGCCGTGACCATCGACGGGCCCTCCAAAGTGAAGATGGACTGTGTGGAGTGTCCAGAGGGTTACAAGGTTACATACACCCCGATGGCCCCTGGAAACTATCTCATCTCCATCAAATACGGCGGCCCTTACCACATTGTGGGAAGTCCCTTTAAGGCCAAGATTACAGGTGAAGCGAGGTCTTTGCTTTTGGTTTGAAACAGTAAAGTGAGACCCAGCCGCCCCTGACTGGCTCTGTTCTCCAGGTTCCAAGCTTGTGTCCAGCCACAGCATGCATGAAACCTCATCGGTCATGGTTGACCCCGTGACCCGCGCCATCAGCAGTTCTCAGCAGGCCACTCCCACTCATTCAGATGCCAGCAAGGTGACGGCTAAGGGCCCAGGCCTGACCAAGGCGTTTGTTGGTCAAAAGAACAACTTCTGTGTCGACTGCAGCAAAGCAGGTAAGTTTTTAATAGTTCATGTATAAAATGTGGGCTCTTAAGTTTTGACCAAAGATTATTTGACAATCTGAATTTATATTAATTACTATAAATTATATTAAGCAAACTTTGCTTGAAAACCCCGAGTCAATCCTAAAAAACCAAACTTTGGCTGGAAAATGGAGGCTGTTGAGGATTTACCACTGACCCTCTAGTGACTTTATTTTGTCCGACAGTGGATGGATGTCTCTGTCTCTGGCTGTCCAGAGATTCTGTTTTTAGACTGAGATTTTGAGGCCAACTGTATGACTAAGACTCACACCAAAGGTTTTCTGGTTGGAAGCAGATCTCTGAATCCTTTTTTCCCTCGTTCCTTTTTGTTTGCAGAACAAGATTAGTGCATTTTTAACAATCAACCTGTTCCTCAATCCCAAATAAACAATGTGTATTTCCGTCACAACCTAATCATCACCACCATACTGCTGACTACAACTCTGAGGGACTATTTTGGTGTCCCTCAGGGATCAGTCATTACACCTGTTATTTTCCACTTTTAGTCAGCCAGTGTACTTTACCACTTCATCAGAAATGTTGTGGTTCACCAAATTCTCCTGTCAGCAAGTTTAACACAACCTAAAGATACAGAAAGGCTCATATTCTTGCCTTCATTTTTTTTATTCCAGACATTGTGTTGAATGCGCTGAGATTAAGTTGCATCAACTATTTATTCCAAAAGAGAAGTGAAATGTTTTAACTCATATGAGAATATTTTTAGGACTTGTTGGTCAGTAAGGATCTCTGATGGCAGTCAGTCTTCCAATGAATCTCAGTTTGATGCAAGACTGATGGCTGGTTAATTTTCCAATGATTATGGTTCAAAGGTAACTCTAAACAGGTGGACTTTTAGTCTAGATTTAAAGAAACTCAAAAGTGTTTGAGCTGTTTTGTAGTTCCCTAGAAGTTTGTTCCAGATTTGTGGTGCCTTGAAGCTGTCTTTGGTCCTGCAGATAAGAACCAGAGGTCTGCTCTGACTCAAATGACTCATGATGCTCCCTTTTTTTTTTTTTTTTTAATCATAGAGATCCAGACCAAACTATTTATTGAAACCTTTTCGTTCTGCAGGTCGTAACATGCTGTTGGTCGGTGTGGACGGTCCGAAGGTCCCATGCGAGGAGATCCTGGTGAAGCACATGGGCAACCGCGTGTACAACGTCAGCTACCAGCTCAAAGAGAAGGGCGAGTACATCCTGGTGGTGAAGTGGGGCGACGAGCACATCCCTGGCAGTCCCTACCACCTCACCGTCTAACGGTCACCGCAGCGACCCGGAGGTCCCGTCCAGCTGGTGGCTGCTTCCAGCTCCAAAGTCTTCCCATTGTTGCAAATTAAGATTCCCTGTGTGGTAGCAGTTTAACTCATGTGAGCCAGTTTGCTTGTTATCCTTCACTGTAATCCAGTCTAAAGAGCAACACAGTGAATGCTTGTTTCCTTCAGAAATGGGGAGTGGAGGGGGAGACGCCCCTTTGATCACTGTAAACTATCAGAATATTTAACACTTTCAGCCACGTGTTGACCTTAAATTAGTGCAGAATGCCAGAATATTGTAGTAACAGGTTTTGGTCCCCAGCTTTAGACGGAAGGTTACTATTTACACTGGAGGAGCTTTTACAGACATGAAAAATGGATTTTGGAGCTTCTAGATGAGCAAATCACAGGACAAAGGTTTATAAGTGACCATTTTTTCATTTTGAATTATTTTTGTGCTACAGTGACATTACTTTGAACTGTGTCTGTATAAAACTCAGCTTGTCGCGTGTCGGCGTGGCCCAGTCAAAGCTCACCCTCGCTTGGCTTTTCCGATCATCCGTCATCGTTTTAATCTGCTGCTAGTGTGATCCAGTTTTACCCACTGCTGTCTTTTAGTAGTCAGGAAATCAAAGGGTGTGCTAACACGTATTTAGCTTTCTCTGAACACGGCTGCTGGAAGATGTGGCTTTGTGTGGCTACGTTAGACACCAGCGTTCGCTCCGCATGGCCTTTAAGATCGGGAAACTCTTTCCGAGGAGGTTTAGGAAAAAGTTCTGAGTCGTTGACCAACGGGTCGAAAAAGGGAAGTTTTCAAAATTGTCGAAAGAGTTTATAGTTAAAGGCTTTGCTGCGGTTTAAGTCTGTGTTTTGCATTTCACCCTCCAATAGAGCATAACTCTGCTTTGTGCCTTTGTCTGTATTTCGAAGCTAAATAACTGAATTTTGTCCAAAATAAAAAAAGGCTTTTAAAGTGATTGTAAGACAGTATTTTGATACACAATAAAGTATTTTTTCTCAATCGAACAGAATTTTCATTTCTTTTAACACTCTGCTGAAACACTTTTAGCTAGTGCTGATTCACTCTGCCACCAGAGAGAGCCGCTGAACGGAGGTCAGGCGTCGACGAGATCGCATGCCTCTATGAAATGAGTGAGTCATTTGTATTTTCAAAAACAAATGATTGTCTGCAGAAGTCATGTCTGGTCTCATTCACAAATTCAACTTCATGGTTCATGAACGGCTCAGTATAGTTTGGATCGTCAGCAGATCGACATGAAAATGACAGGAAGAAGAAAACAAAAGTCTGAAGAGTTTTTAATCTCAACAAAATCTGCCCATCAGAACAAAACTGGGAGCACAAAGATCTTTTCAGTTGATTGTGTTTTTTGGCAGAATTTCAAATGTAAGGGAGAAAATGAACAATTCTTATTCTAATTCAAAAATACTTGATTGATCCCAAATGGAAATTAAATAAAATTACTATAGCAAGAGGGAATGGAAATGCATTTCAAAACAATATGTAAATTCAATTAAAAAAACTTTATTGATCCCAAAGTGAAATTAAATGTAGCTTTGAACCAAAAAACAATCTTTTCTGAGGTCCTGATGGGCATCAGATGTGGCACGTCTACGAAGGAAAATGTTCATATTTAATCTGATCTGTAACTGAAGGCAAAATTCTTGCTGGTTTCTTAGGGGTCTCTATGGCAACCATAAGACCCATTCAGCTGTTAGGTTGACATGCCAGGAAAAGGGCTATTCTGTCCTACCATCACAAATGTAAACATGCAGTTAGCTAAAACCTTCAACTGTGTGCTTAGGTGAGACTAAGGTTTGAGCTTTTTGGCAACAAGTACTGCAGGTATGTTTGGTATGAAGGACATAGGAATGTGTACCTACAGTTTAGTACGATGGAGGATCTTTGATGTATTGGATGAATATTTTTCAAAAGGTTCTGTGAACATGATTAAATAGTAAATATGAGTAAGTCTATAGTGAAAATGAAAATTGTTCACCACTTAAAAATACCCACCACTGGGTATTTCAACAATATAAGAGTCTGAAATTCACCCGTCTCAGTTCCTTGATCTGGATCCTGAAGTTTCCACAGAACTGCTGCACTCAGTTTATTCTGTTTTAGTTTAAGACATTTTTGAAAGGCTTGACAAATTCTTCCACATCTGTACACTTTGCAGCAACATAACTGAAATAAAATGAAGAACTAAGGCACGAAAAACATCTAATGCTGATCTAATTTAATGTTTCCTACTATATTCTCTCTCCCCATACCGTGCATATCTATGGATGGATATCTACATAGATATAACATGAGATGGCATCGAAGCAGCCATCTGATGCTTCTTTTCTCTGGAAACATTTTTTTATTCTTCTTGCTGCATCAAAATGTTAGAATAAACTCCTCAGACAAGCATAACGTCAGGTGTCTGTAATTATGTTTATGTGTAGAGACGGAAATGACTTGGACCAGGTTCTGGTGAGTCCTGATTGTCAACTTGTGTCTCTGGGTTTTCTTGTGTTTGTGCCAAACTTCTCTAGAATCAGTGCACAAACTGAAAGAGGCTGCTTTCAATTTGATTTACTGACAGCAAAGACATTGTTAGTCTGAGAGTATAAACACACATGCGCACACACACACACACACACACACACCTGTTTGTAGCATACCTGAAAAAATACTTCAGTGCTTCATTCATACGGACAAAAATAAACTATTTCCAAGCTTTGCAAAAAACTAGATGAACAGAACCAGAAAGAGCTTTCCACAATATCACCAAATAATAACTGAATATAAAAAATACTCGTAGGTAAAGCAATGCAAAATAGAACTAAAGTATAAAATAATTCAAATGAAAAAAAAAATGCCATAAACAACTTTTGCTTCAGTCAGCGATGTAAAACAACTAGATCTGAGATCTGAGTCGTCTCACCTGGTTGAATGAAGGATCAGACACTCAGACTGCTGTTGTTGTTGTTGTTGCTGCTGCTGCCTGGCAGTCAGTGGAGATGCATCGCCTCGTCTCAGGTTTTCAATGTTCAGCATCTTTTTATCAGCTCTGCCTGGAAACCTCTCAGTTACAAACCGAATCAAATTATCTTTTGTCCTTTTATTGCTTGTTGCTTCTGTCACGTCAGGTCTGCTACATTATCAATAAATATTCCTTATTGATAATATATTGTAACATGTAACTTTCCAAAAAGCAAACTCAGCTTAAAAGCAACATCAGCCCTGATGCCCCTGGACAATATAGGATATAGTACATGTTAAAAATTATGAATTTATGAATTTTTTTATAATTGGGAGCTGCTAAATAAGAACGAGGGGCTTCCATCTGATTTTATTAAAACATCCATCAGTGGTTAATTATTCTATATGATGTATTTCACTCAGGGATGAAGTTCCTGAAAATAAATGGACTTGTCAGTAATATTCTAATCTATTGATTGGGTTGTTTTATGCAGATTTTAAATGATTATATATCAGAGAATCCCATTTCATTCATTGTGAAAATTCAAATGATTGCTTCGTGGTGGAATGCGACACAGTGACGCCCAGTTCAACTTCCTGCTGCACCAGTTCCAACCCTCCACCTGTTCTGCTCCACCCAGCCGCTGACTGCTGACAGGTGAGCACCTTCCTTCAGATCTTCAGGTCAGAATGTGTTTCGGTCGCACCAAAATGATGGAAATATAACTTTTAAGACGTTTTTGTTCTGCTATTTTTGTTTCTGGTTGTTTTTTTCCGGCTGTTTCTGCTGTTCAGCCTGCTCTCCTGTCAGTTCACCGTCTGATCCGGATCCTCCATCTCTTCAAGATGCCTCTCAGCGATAAAACTAATGCCCAGCTCAGCAATTTACTGACTGACTACGGCATCAAGCATGGACCAGTAGTGAGTAGGTATCAAACTGGGAGGCTCAAACTGGTGGCACTCATACTTCCACAGGCTTGATGTGACTTTGTGTTTCAACCATCAGCAGTTTTTCTTTGGCAGCTGCAGATAAACGACTAAATGTAATCTAATGGAAAACTTTTAACCGATTAATAAAATAAAATGATGCCTTGTTACATAACTAGGATCAAATAGAATGGATGTACTTTACTTTTATTTACTTTGTTTTGTAAAGTGCCCTGAGACGTGTTGTGAATTTGTGCTCTATTAAAAAAATACATTATACAAATACATCCTTGTTATTCAGTTACTTATTCAGTAACCGCAGGTGATGATTTTACATAAGTATTACTGCTGTTGATAGGGAATGTGTTATGTAGTGTTTGCTAGTCGACAACAGGTACAGTGAATGGTTAAGTCCTCACATTTATTCAAAATATGGTTACAAGAACCAATGAGCTGCTTTACAAAAGATTTGTTTATAGACTATAGTTTGACTAGTGGTGTAAAATGATCACTTAATGGTGACACATTAGCATGAGGTACATTGAGTTGCCAAATAAGAACAATATTACACGGTTATTGCAGTTTATGATTTTGTTTTAAAAGTACATGATATAATTTATTAGATTGTTGACAAAAAAATGGATCACATGATTCTTATTTTTACATTATGTATTAGCTGTCATTATGTTATTACTGATTGTCACCAGGTTTGGTGTGAATTGTGTGTTTGGTGACGCTGTGAATGTTTTGACCTCAGACTCCACTCGAAGTCTGTATGAGAGGAAGCTGGAGGAGGCCATGGCCAAGGACCGGACCTTCTACAGAGAAGAAGGTAGCGTGTTTCACTCAGATAAAACTATTTTATTTGGTCAAGTTTGATTAACTGCTGCACTTTGATTTTGCTTCAAATGCCTGGAATTTGACCCATTTCAGTTCAGGCAGCAAATGTGTCTCCTAATTATCCACATCCCAAGTATTTAAACTTGGGATGTGTTCCCTTTACTTGGGAACTTTAGTATCCCAAGTAGAGGAAAAATTAAAATAGCTGGTCTTTCATTTGTTTTTGTTTTTTGTGTGTGTGTTTTTTATGCCTTGTGTAAAGCATTACCTTGACTGCTTATGGAAGCTGTTTATTCTGGTTCTATGGTTAAGTAGGAAAAGAGGAGGTCAGATCAGTCTGTTAGCTAAAATGGAGCAGATCTCTGATTTGTTTACTTTTAACAAACTTGTTGTGGATTAGTCAGATTTTAGATAACCAAACAGATCACAATCCATGCATGTACAATGAGATCTATAAAACCTTTGCTTTGTTGTTGTTGTGATTCATCATCTGATCTCCAGCTCTTATGAAATACACCTGAATGTTTGTGTGAGCCATTGCTTTCATTTTCCCCGAGGGTTTAAGAAACATTAATTATGTAGGAAGGATCCATGTCATCAAACTGATCCGCCAAATAGTTTCACTTTAAATCTGTCACGGTGGCTTTTCCCCTTTTCCGTCCTCATTGTTCAGAGAGACGATGAATGAGTTAGATCAGTTCATTTTAACCCTTTAAGCAGCTTTATGCTTCTTACTGCATTGTGACACAAAGGAAGAAACAAGAGCACATTGGTAGAGAAAAGAAAATAATCTCTTTAACCAGATAACTTTGTTTTCAGTTCTTTCCTCTTGTTTTTCTTGGCTAACTACACAATTCAAGTTTTTCAAATGTAAGCTTGATGATGTCATCTGCTATTTAAACTATCTAAGCTCTGTGGATACTTCACTTACTCCTGCATTGCTGTATTTTATCATTTTATCCTGACAAAGTGAATCACATAGTTATGTAAATAAGTTCATAAGTGTAAGAATGTTTGTTGTTGCCATGCAGAGGAGGAAATCACATACATCATATGTCGCCATCCGGTGAGTCCTGATCGTCAAACCCTTCGTCTTTGTGTTTGTGCCAAACATTTCTACTCCGGAAGCCACTAATAATCTAATGACTAACAGTATCTTTTCATTTTGCCAGAGAAGAAAGAAGACCTCAGCCAATCCGTCAGCACAGTTTTTGCTTGGCTCTGAGCAGAATGGAGATCAGCCACTGGACCAAGCTGAAGAGTGAGTGTTGCTTTTTGAACCTGACCATCAAACAGACACATGAAAGATGAGATAGAATAAAAATAACAATTAGAAAACAGAAGGCGTAGTTTCAGATGAGAGTTGAAACAACACAAGTCCAGTTGTCTTCTTCTCAATCAGATGGTTGTGTCCTGGATGACACCAGTGTACTGTAGCTTACTGAGGTCAAAGGTTATTTGTTTATATCACCATCATCACGTGGAGAGTCATGTGGTCCTCATCAAAAGTGTCCACTGCCAACTTGCAGCTGCTCTCAGAATCTGACACAGTGGGAATATTCTACTGTTCACTGAAAGCAATAGAAAACCAAACTAAGGTTTGTACTGGCTGACTGACCAAGAAGAAGCAATTTCAACTGGTCTGGTTTTAAAATTAAACGTAATTGTAATGTTCGCTCAACGTGTTTATTTAGTTTTATGTTTTTATGAAAATGTGTCCCCTGTGTATCAGGCTGTGCTTCCTTCTGTGTCCAGGATCAACCAAAGCAGTGGCCATGAACCATCTGATGATCCCAAACAGGAACAACTCACAAAGTGAGTGTTGGTTTGCTTTGTTTCCTTTACATTCCCACCACTTATGTTGTTTCTTAAGTTTTCTTTAAACAATAAGTGAGATGTGTAGTCGATTCATAATAAAAGAAAAGAAAGTGCATTAACTTTGGTTGCTAATCTCACATTCTGGATGATCAAATGATTGGAATAAGTTTACACAAATTTGAATTTGAATTTTTGTCTCTGATCTTCAACATAGCAAATCTTCCAAATGATGTCAAGACAGAAATTAACTTCTAATCAAACTGTGTAAAAATACAGATCAGTTTATGATCTAAAAAATTATTCATGAAAAGCATGAGAACGGTTTCATTTCTTATTTCCCGGTAGATGCATAACTGAGAAGTCAGTCTGATATTACAGACCAGGATGCAGATGACAGGAATCTGTCCTTTATTATTTATTTATTATGTTTCTATACAGATGATCATGTTCTGTCTGTTTGTGTACAATGTTCCTTTCTCCAGGATGGACCAAGAAAGCAGCACCGAACTGGATGAACAGACCCAACAGACCCTTCATCTGTGAGGCCTGCTTTTTGATACCTACATGTTTAAGATAAAAAAGAGTCTCTTTCCTGCTCTACATCCTCCCTTCCTCTGTCTCAGTGTGTCTGTGAAGACGAGCCACACAACAACCAGTCACAGCAAACTGGAAGTCAACGGGCCAATCGGACAGCAGTCGGCAGGAAAAACACGGATGGTGATCCCAGCGGTGCTGGTGCTGACCGGGTTAGCAGCTGGATGTTACTACGCCCTCCCCACTGTGATGTGAATTCAGATTCGTGGCTTTGTTTTTCTTATTTGTGCATTTTTTCTTCTCTCAGAATGTAATATTTTACCCAATTAGTCAACTCAGAAAGTTTAAAGGTCTAAAGTTCACACTCCATTTCACTGCTGAAAGAAAAGCATTGAGAATCAGTAATTCTGCTTAGCAACATCAAGCCTGAACATGCTCCTTTATTATGACTATGATCGATTCTAGTTCCATACTAAGCTACACTAATGTTTCTTTCCCTTGAGCTCACTGCTGAACCATCACTTCTCCTGCTTCATCTTCTGAACCCTAACTTGATCCCAGAGCATGTCGGCCTCTCACACTAAGTCTGCTTGAGGCTACTTCCTGTTAGCAGGAAGTAATTTCTTCCCCCTGTTGCCATGTGCTTGCTCACTACTATAGATTACTGCAAAGCGATCCAGTGTAATCAGATCCTTAGATGGACAACCTCTTCCAATCTGCATTACCAACTACATTTGAGTGAACTGGATGATAAATATGATAGAACTGAATTTATGGAACTGAAAGTGAATCTGTGTGAGTGACAACACAGGATGGATTTGATTATGCACTTCTGGATAATTTTTTTTAACCTTTAAAAAGTGTGTTGAGATGTTGTTTGCTTGTTTTGACAATAAGGGGTAACCGTTTGTATTTTTACCACATCAAAGTTTTATATTTTAGAATAAAAAGTGAAAAACATTGATTGTATAACATAAGAAAAACAGACATTTTATTTCAGATTCAACAGTATCGGTAAAAGCAAAGTAACTCTGTTTGCATATGTATTTAAAATAAAAATAATATTAAATAAGAATGCGAGGGTCTGTGGTGTCCTAAAGGACCCCGGTCTTTGTCAGGTTAACAGGCAAAGGAGGCAGCTGAGGTTTCAGAGAGATGACCGGCTATGTGCTGAGAAAACAGAGAAAAAAATATAAAAATTTAAAACAAAGCATTACAAGCTGTGGCAGGTATGTGTGTGTGTGGTGTGTGTGTGTAGGTGTGATGTGTTGCTGTGACCCCACCTCATTGAATGGCCCTGGAACCCGATCGCAGTGATTAAGATGTTGATGACAACCGTGAAGAAGACGAACACCGTGGCCACGTTGTTCATCGTGTCCAGCTTGGTTTGTTTTCGTTCATCATTCAGATTATTCCTCGCTGCTGGCATGAAACAAAACTACGTAAACTTCATCAAACTTTAACGAAGGGCAGAAGAGATGGAGAACTAAAGAGTCTGGCACAGAATGTGAGACTTTTAAAACTCATGTGATGTTGAAACTGAAGGGCAGCAGCTTTATCTGAAAAAACTGTGGAAAGCCTGAGAGATCTCTATCGCCCTCTGGTGGCTGTTCAGTAGTGAGTGCTACATCTGTGGACCGACAACATGAGCTCCAAAATATAATCAAGTCGGAGTCTAACATTTTAAAGAAATATCTAACCTTTTTTCTTTTCTTAATGTTTAAATAATCAAAATGTAGATTTTCAAACAACCGAGTTGTTAAATAATGTATGAATAAAAATGTTATTTATTACTGTATTTTAATAAAATATTTGTGAACTAACATACAACAGATTAAAACAGAAAGAAAGTTTGGTTTCTTTATCAAATTACTACAATGCAATATTAAGGCCATTGCAGACAAAAGAAAGGAATTAATTTTTGCCAAAAAACTCAAAAATGTTTAACTTCATCGCAGACATTTTCGAGAAAATGTCGAGAAAATGTTCTTTCTTGATTTCCAAAAGTGAGAAATTTCTGTAAAAAAGGCAAAAATTGTAAAAATCTTTTTTTTTCTTTAGAAATTTACTCCACCTACAATGGCCCTGACACACCGTCATAAATAACCGATCATATTCATGTTACGGAGGAAGTGAGGTCTTAAAGAATTAGCTCATCAGTCAGTCAAGTTTATTTGTATAGCACGTATGTGCAATAATTCCGACCCCACTAAGGGACAAGGGTGTAAAGAAAATGGATGGATGGATGGATGGATGGATGGATGGATGGATGGATGGATGGATGGATGGATGGATGGATGGATGGATGGATGGTATTTGTAACAAGGCAGCTCAATGTTCTTTACATTATAAAACACAAAACTGATGTTATTTTACATCATGATTTTTGTACCATCCTCCCTGACAGACAGCAAACTGGCAGATCTGGGGATCCCTTCTCCCACCTGTCCTGAATTAAGGACTTCCAGTTGGATCACAAACAAAGAGTCTGCGTGGGCCCCAATACTAAGCTGTGTGCTGGGCCCTCTGCTCTTCACGCTGTACATACATGATTGTGTTTCAACCCATCAAAGTACCATTCTAGTTAAATTTGCAGACAGCACCACCGTAGTGGGTCTTAATCTCAGGAGGGAATGAGTCTGTCTACAGGAAGGAGGTGGAGCAACTCATAAAGTGGTGCACAGATAACAACCTGATCCTAAACAAAGCCAAGACCAAGGAGATCATAGTGGACTTTAGCGTTAAAGGAGAAATTCAACCAATATACATCTGTGGATTCCGGGTGGAGAGGATGTCAAACTTCAGTTTCCTGGGAGATCATAGCCTGACCTGGGATGTAAACACAGCAGAACTGGCAAATAAAGCCCATTAGAGACTCTATTTCCTGAGAAACTATATTTCTCAAAAACTGCTGGTGAGGCACTGCTGGTGAGGCAGTGAGATCTCCAGATCTCACTGCCTCACCAGGAATGTTTTAAAACTCTCCTCTCACCCTGATCACGATTTGCTCCAACTGCTGCCATCTGGCTGCAGATACAGGAGCATTAAAGCAACGACAACCAGGCTGAACAAGTTTATACCCAGTAGCTATAAGGGCATCAAATGCCACCTAGTTCTATTTATCACCCAATTTCATTATAGGCAAAGTGATTTTATTACATGGAATTGATTATTATTAAATGCATAAAGTGAGAAGAATAAAGACAATGGATTAATTTCATATGAAAAATGTCCAGTGTTGTTGGATGTTTTAGCTCCATGTTTTCACCCAGCGATTCCAACAGTTCAGTCTCTTTGAAACAGACAAAGCTAGGTTTTTATGTAGTTTTTAATATTTGAATTAAAATCAGATATGTATGCAGACATGGAGCCTGTGAACCACAGTGTTGAGGACTGATCTACGTGGTGTCCCCAGGAAACGGATGATTTTTAGCCCCGATATTGTAAGCCACACTTCCTGTAGTCAGAAATGTGCTTTGACAGAACTAACATACGGCTATAAGAACAACGATGGTGGTGAAAAAGGAAAGCGTGGGAATCACTTGCCAATAAAGAAGAGCAGCAGTCCCACTATCACCTGCAGCGTGATGGACAGAGCGAGCAGAATAATGAGAGGCATGTAGAAGTAATACTCTGGGCCAGCATGCAGGACGGTCTTCAGCAGGGATGAGTTGGCCATCAGCAGAGCAACATCCAGCATACTCTGAGCTGCACTCTTCTTAGTGGCATAGTGGTTCATGTCAAAGGAGGAAAGTCTTTTATCGGCCTGGACCTGAAAGGTAAAGAAAACATTCACTCTCAACAACATGTCACAGGATAAGAAGATTTTGAGATTTTCTTTCTGTCTCTATGTTGTTGTTGTTTTTCCAAACACCATCATGTTTTCATGTGTTATTGGTTTCTGTATTTGGGTGTGGCAGCATGAAGGATGTGTCATGGCAATGCGACAGGTGATGAGTTACCTGGACCAGAGGAACAGGCCAGTCCCAGTATGCACTGCGCTCTCTGTCGACATGTAAACCTGCCGTGTTTCATGAACTAGAACATGCATGACCTGTCAGACTCTCCCATTTTATGTGCTTCCTCTCTGAGCTAAACTGACTGGTTCCATAATACAACAAGATAGAAACTGAGTAAAATATTTCAAACTATTATGAACCTTACTTATATTTGAAAGCTTTTATAAGCTTCCCTTATGAAAGTTCTGCTGTCATCAAGTGTATTCCTTCGTATTTTAATTATGGTAGTTATTGAAATATTGATTAATTCTGCAGAATTACAGGCTAATTTCTCCAACCTAAATTTAAAGAAAAAATGTTTCAACAGTTAAATAGTTTCTTAACAATGATCAACCACTTTGGCATCTTTCTGTCTGATTTCCATGGTAACCACAGCACTGAGACCGTGGAACAGCACAGGTCCAAATGCTGTGCAGTTGGACTTTACAGCATAAGACACAGTTAACCAGGACTTATTACTGAAACGATTGGAGAGCTGGGTCATCTGGTACTGGACTGGGTCCAGAAGCTGCATTCAGTTTAATCTAGATTCTAGATTCTAGTCAACTCTACTGAATCCACATTTGTCTGGAGTTGACTTTGATTATTAATAACTGTAACACTAATTAATTCTAGTCTGAACTGTAATGTTTCTTTTTTGTTTTGTTTAGTAACTGTTTTATGTTTTCATTACGCAAAGTAAACTGAAGTGCCTTGATGATTAAATGTGAAATACAAATTTCTTTGCCCTGTAAAAGCAAAGAAATCAAAAAATATTCCATAGTGGTCTCCCTTTTAAAAGCTACTTTTGAATATTTTTGGATACATTCACAATTTTCAAATTATAGATTTCCATTTAAGCTCAATGTACAAAGAACTAAAGAATAACATGCAGTCATATGCAATAAATTTAACTTATTTATTATTCCTGAAAAGTAATTTTATGTCGATAGTTCAATTCATTAAACATAAACACATTTTATGGACTATGACTGATGTTTTAAAAACTATTTCTGTTAATCGTAATCTTGTCCTTGCAGCTGTAAACAAAACACAACGTTTAAGATTTGAATATTACATCACATAAATAAAACATTTCAATAAAGAAATGTGGGATTAATGAAACTCAAAGCGTATTATCCCCAAAGGTTAACGTAATCTTATAATCTGGAGCTGAAAGACAAATAACCCGTGAAGACAAATAGAAAGTCTGTTGTAAGTATCACGAGTTATAATGTTGACTTTCTCTGATGGAAACTTACAATCAAAACAATGACAAGGTGAAGGCATGCAGCTCTGCCCAGTCGTGCACATGGGCGGATGACATGTCACTGGGTGCAACTCTCACTCCAAAGCTTTCATTCACCTCAACACGATGCTTACAAGTGAGGTGGTAAACACCACAGTTATGAACAGACGTGTCGTTTTTCCTGTAAAGATTCTTTGAGATATGATTCCCATCTGGGAGTAAAGATCCATTAAAAGTCATTTAAGAACCTTTTTGAAAACAGAGCTGTGGACTTTCTGGATTTGCTGCAGTAAAAGTGAATATAAGGAGTTGTAACAATTTGGTCAAATTCCAACCCCTCTTTCTTGGAGACCAAGCTGGTGTGACTCTTTTCAGTCAATGTGAATAATCTGATCCATAACAAAGAGCAGAAATTCAGATATTTACAGATTAACCGCCAAATTTCTTAAAGCCTGTTGTGATTGCATTTGTGCTGTTAATTTTGTCTGTAGTATATATTCAGTAGTGAAACTACTGAAAATATCATTTATTTAAATATGTATCTGGGTTTTCCATCAACAATCTCCTCAGTGTTTTGTTTCACATCAACTTATTTTATCCACAGAAGTAAAGTTATATTAGCTTCGATCCTGAATGATGTAGTGAGTCTGGGATGTAAAAGCACACTTACCTCAAAGTCCCCCATTGTATTTAGAGCCGCCTCCTCTCTCTTCATCCTGACGTCTGAGGATCAGCTTTGCTCTCCAATGACTCTCTGTCCGGCCTCAACAGCCCTGCTGTAGCTGAGCAGCTATGGAAACCTGAGGGTGTTGATAAAACCCAAAAGGTCTGGCGACTCCACCTGTTTCAGCAACATTTCTATGCTCCTCCCACCAACTTTTCACCTCCAGAATCATCTTCCTGTTTTTCTCTCTCCCTTACCTTCGCAAACACTGAATCAATTAGCTAGGACTAAACCTCTGATTGTAACTATGGTAACTCAACAATCAAAACATTTATATTATTCTTTGCACTTTTACAAAGTAAGCTTTGTAAAATACCTTTGAAACCACTTTGAATCTCTTAATGTATCACCTGAAATGATTGAGACAGTTATAGTCGATAACTGATATGTATTGATATTGTATGCATTATGTTTCACGTTCTGGGTGTCAGAACTGTTGTAACACGGTTGACACACAATTTTAGCACTTGAAGCTTCAGAGCTCAGTCCAAAGGTTCAACCTCAAAACGTAAATGTAAAAGAGAACAAGTGTCTGTCCACAGAAATGGACCCTAAAAGTGTTGGGGTTTACCTGGCCTACAATACAACCCCTATCCTGGGAAAAGGGCACTTAATCACTTAACAAAATAAAACTTGTCCAACATGGAGATGTTAAGATATAACGGTCCTCCACGGAGACGTTGAGATTTAACGGTCCTCAGAACAGCCAACGCCAACCTGGCCTGAGAAAACCAGCCAAACGGTGGACAAAAACCGGACTATACTACGTACTCTGGTTTGTTAAGTATCCCACACGGTGGCCTTGGTACTTTTCCCCAACCGCATACTGACCTGAAGAAAAAATTTGCAGTCATCAATGACAACCAGCGATGAAGTTGACATCCAGATGGCGTTTGAGGCAAACCGGAAGTTCATCCCAAAACCCAACTGAAAAGCTCGAATATCGAATATCCAACTTGAAACTAACTTCACTGCGGTCAGGAAAGCACTATAAATAGACAGATTAACATGCCGAACTGCAAATGATAAAAATAAATAAATAAAATACTGTGGTGACATTTTTAGGTCCACCACACTCAGTTACATTTGAAGTCATTTGAATTTACTGTGTGAACATAAAAATAAAATAAGAGTTTAAAATAATCTTTTAAAACAGCATTGATTTTGCCAAATGAAAAAAAATATAAACACACATGTGGGATCAAATATTTATTTATTTTATCTTGATGAAGATTGAGATTGTTGAGATTCTAAAAGAGAAAAATGTTCCCCTATCCTTTCATGTTTAATGTTTAGCAGTCTTCCAACATATGAATATCTATATTCAGCACAACTCAATATAGAAAAATAGGATTATTTTATTTTATTTAAAAAACAAGAACAAAACCAAGTTCCATGTTAAAACACTGAGGTCTAAAGAGGCCTCCAGTCCAGTAGGTGGCGGTATTTGACCTGTTATGTTTCCAACAGCCATGAAACTAGTCCAATCACTTCCTGCCGCATGTACAAGATGTCGGTCCGCCTGCTGACCCTCCGGGCGCTGAGAGCAGCTCCAGGTCTCTGCCGCCGGACTCCGGCCGCCACCGGCGGACTCCGGCCGGCTTCCTCCGCCGCTCCACGGGACAAAAGAGCCGTTATAACGGAGTCCACGGAAGAATACAAGTTCGTGGAACGACTCATACCGCCAACACGGATCCCCGACCCGCCCAAACACGTCGGAGCCGCTCCGTCGGGCTGGATCCCCCCAGCCGAGTCTCCGCCGCCTCTGCCCTACATGATCCGCCGCTCCCGCTTGCACAACATTCCCGTTTACAGCGACCTGACGCACGGGAACCGCAGGTTGACGCTGGTACGGAAGGTGGAGGGGGACATCTGGGCTTTGGAGAAGGACGTGAGGGAATATCTGAGACAGGTGACCGGCAAGGAGTTACCCACACAGGTGAATGAGGTGACGATGACTCTGAAGGTGAAAGGTCACTTTGAGCAGGAGCTGAAGGACTGGCTGGCCAGCAAAGGCTTCTGATGGAGGAGGATGCAGCTGAAGGACAACATCATCATTTGTCTTTAAAGGACTGCTGTCAGCTTCCGGTCTATCAGAATGACTCTTCCTGTCAACAAACACGTTTAATTCTATTCTGTTAAACCTTTAAAGCGAGATTAAAGAGAAAAGCATCACAAACTGTGTTGTGTTCATTGCAGCAGGCAAACATGAATGACTTGGATTTTTATTTTCATGGAATGACTTAAGATTCTTCAGATTTTTTTTCTGGTTGATAAGGTTAATACAAGGATTTCATTCCGGAGAAAAGATTATGTGACAGGATTGCACCGATTGCAGTTTTTCTAACCGATCACTGACTGATCTTTAAAAATCTGTGGTTTGAGAGTGAAGCATTTAAAATCCTGGATAAAGCAACAGTTTTTCAAACTATGCATCTTTTTTTTGTTCACAATTATTTTAACAAAATAATAAATCTGCAGAAGTTACAGTTCAAGCTTCAAATCTTTATTTTCACATGGAGATATACAATTATTTACAAGTTGCAGAGTCCTGGGTGCCTCAGGATGTTTGTTAAATTGTGGGCTCTAAAAGTTGAATTGAGGTGACAGTGAAAAGCAGCACGTAATTCATAATGATAACTTTTTAAAATCTTCACCAGTATGGTCATGTTCCCCACACTGCACAGCTTCAGACTGAGCAGCTGATCCTGATCAGGGTTTCAGGATCTGTTCCATGTCAGAGCTGTGATGATGATGTGATGACGGTCAGGTGTGGCGCTGTGAGGTGATGTTCTCAACCCGCTGACTGATCATCTCCAGCTGATCCGCTGAGGAACACAAAGGTGGATATTAAACCAGGAGCAGCAAACTGCAGCTATTAATAATCACATTCATCTTTATTGGTCTGTTTGATGCAACGCAGCAGTCGACATACGGAGTGTGTGTTTCTCTCCTCTGCTCCAGTAGCGAGGTTGAGTTTGTAGACCTTTCACCTCCTCACTCACACACCCTGAAGCTTCACATATTTCCTTCTGCATTTCCAGCTCCTGGATAATAACAGAGATGAGAACAGATTATGGTTGGTGTTTCCTCATGGTTCTTATGATGTTGGGTCTGTTCTGTTTAATTTAAAGGGGCAGCATTATATGTTTTACAGACATTTAGTGACATTTTATAGCACGATCAAGTAAGTGTTAAAAATATGATTTCAAAGAAATCTGACATAATTTAACACCTTGAAATTGGGCCTCTGTCTCTTTAAAAACTGCTTTCTGAAACTCCGTCTTCAGAAAGTCATCACAACATGTCTCCTCTATTGAGTCTATAACATCGTTTTTGCAAGCATTGTACTGAAAAGTAGCTTGTAAAATGAGCTCAGCAGATGTGCAGGTCCACCAGGTGTTTGCTAATTGCTGCTGGCTAGTCTGTAGGAACTGAGTGAGGGAGTTGTGCAGGGTTGCTATGTGAAGCAGATCAAAAGCTTGGAAACTGCAGTTGAGGAGCAATTGTACCTCGAAGGCGGCACTAGGTTCAACCAGGCATTTTGCACAGCTGAATGGTTGCCATGGAGATTAAAGGATTTCTCAAACATGCAAGAATTAAATCAATATTCTGGGTATGTTTTTGATGAGGGAATAACATCAAAATATGATGTAAAGTGTTTAGTACCATGTTGCAGGCCAGCAGCTGCTGCTGAACCCTCTGGAAGAGGTGGGTCTCTGCGCTGAAGCTCGGTGGTTCTCTGCTGCAGTAGATCCTCAGGTCTGTTTCATACAGATGACTGAAGGTCATCATCTGCTGCTGGAGGTCGCATGCTGCTAAACGCAGTGAGCTCTGTGAGAGAGCAGCTGGGTTCTCCTCAGCGCTGTTCAGGAAGTCACACTGAGAACGACAACAACAGGCTGAGATCAAAGTCAGAACCTCTGGCTGCTTATGGGTCGTTTTAGGAATTTATGCACAACCACCCAGTTGTAACTGGTTATCACTGCAGACTGTAACCAGTTCATATTTAAAGCTATACTGGAACGTCTCTTTCTTTGCTACAGTAGTAAGTCATTAATACTTCAAACCGAGAAATATTAGTTGTACTTGAATGTGTCACAAGATTTGTCAAAATAAAGGAAATCAGAGCTTGTGATCCAAAGATTAGAGTCTGATTGGGACTTTAAGGTGAACGTTGCTAAATGTGGTGAGAAGTTCATGCTTCAAACAAACTAAGATGTCAGGATGCAGCAAACTACTACATTTTTTTTTAGTGGTGCACCGATTGCGGTTTTCTTGCAATCATCAATCTTCAAAATAAAACTGATCTGCTCATTTTGTTTTTGACCAATATGTTTTTTGTCTCCAAATAAAGTGACAAAATCACCAAGTTGACAACAGTGGGGTGACTGTTGTTAACAGCTCACATTTCTGTTGCTCTGTTTCCCATCCAGAGCAAAGGGGAACAGTGGCTGATTTTCAGACTTATGAAGGGGTGAATAAGATCAGATTCACATTTAAGTAGCAGCTGATCGTCCAAAATTAAGGAAATGGAAGCCCATTTATCAGCCGGCCAATTTATCAGTGCATCCTTAAATTCTTTAAGCACTTGTTTCCACAAGTCTCCCTCTAGTTGATCTATTAATATACAGTAAAACTGATTTTGTCTCATTTCTGTGCATTTTCTCTCTCATCTAGCCAGAGTTCTCCTGCAGGTTGTCTTACCTTGGACTGCAGCTGCTCCAGTTGTGTCTGAGTGGACAGCAGAAGGTCAGAAACATCTGGAAACTCTTCTCCTGGCTTAGGAGCTGATTCTGGGACTTCGTACAGAGCTCTGTGGGGATCAGGAGTCAGAGGAAGGAAAAGAGCTGCTGTCACTGGAATAAACTGCAGTCTGTTAAATCACTTTTATTTTGATATCTATCTTGGTTTAACCAGTGACTCAGTGCAATCTGCTGGGCTTCCAGACGTACTCGATGTGAGCAGGCCAGGGATCCAGCGCCGGCTGGAGCATCTGTCTGAGGTGAGGCAGATTCTCTGCAGCAAAAACCTCACACAGCAGAACCTCAGCGTCGGTTCTGTGGCCAGAAGAACCAGAAACGAGAGACAACAGCTGCTCCAGGAAGCCAAGCTGTCGCTGAGGGCTGGTGTTACCCTGGAGGAACAGCAGCCGTGGACATGAGACATACTGAACTCACAACATGTTGACCTTCATTAAACCTCCACTCACCTTGATTAGATCCAGGTCATCTGCTTTGCACAGCATCAGTTCCTGACCCATCGCAGCTATTTCTGCTTCCACATAATAAGCAGCAACAACAAAGAGCTTAGATTAGTCTGAAGCATTTATTTTATGGAGTAAATTTCAATCTGAAGGCCACACTCACTTTTCTCTAAGCCGTCAGGATCCTTGGACTCTGCAGACATTGCTTCAGAAGTTCCAAACTTGGGTTTGATTCTGAAAAGTGAAATAATGATGAGGGATCACTGTGCATTTGTTAGTGCCAATCAATGTTCCAACAACTCACTGAGGAGCCAGGTGTTGTACCTGCAGCAGATCCATGTCAGGATGTCCATGCGGAGCACTGAGGGGCAGCACAGCAGCTCCAACATGTTCTCCTCCTCCTGCAGGTAAAGGTCCTGCACCAAGGGACACGACAAGGCCTCCAAAACAAGACATGTTCACAGATAAGTTCTATATTTACACCTAAGAGTGTGTATGGTGAGTCTCACTTCTAAATGGACTGAATAATAATAGCAAATTGTGGATAGAATTATGCATAAACCACCCTGTGATTAATATTTGAAATATTCATGATTACTTAAGATTTATCTTCTATAATTGTAAATTATGTTCAGAATATTTCTGGGATATATTATCTGCATTAGTGCAGTTTCCATGAGAGCCAAAATGTTCTTGCCTATTATCTACATATACAACATTTGTACTAAACAATAACAGTAGTCTCTCTTTTCTGGAGACAAAACACATTTATTACATTCCCCGATAGTTATATTGTTTTTTATAAGTGGTGTGAATCCCAGATTTCTGCCTAATGTTAAAATTAAAGTGCTACTTAAACAAGTCACTGAACAACAAATCGTGTCTTTCTGGACAAAAACGAGTAGAATCTTTGAACTAACATTAAAACTTTAAGAATATTTTCAGATTTTAAACGACGTTTCAAGTTTCTACAAACATTCATCTGCTCTCACAGTTAAACATGATTCACATATAAATGAATTGGAAATAACGATATTGTCAAAAACTACTATTATTATTTACGTATTCAGAGACGAAACAAAGCAGCGAAGAAGTCAGTTTAACAGAATATCATGACATTAAACAATGATCAACAAAGGCTAACGGAAA
>CAEGAF010018966.1:0-46248 GCA_903067075.1 Micropoecilia bifurca | reverse complement strand
GCATATATATATATATATATATATATATATATACACACTATATATATATATACACACTATATATATGTATATATATATATATATATATATATATATATATATATATATGTTTTTTTACGTTAAGAAAAACTGACAACTGTTGCTGAAATAATGCATGTTAGCACAATGCACAATACCAGGAAGGTTCCATTGCAACAGGTATGTGTGATCACAGTGATAGAAATTATATCCCCTGATTATTTAGCCTAAACATAAGATACATTAAGTACATTATTTGGTAAGGTTTGTATATATTGTTGTTCAGAATTAAGAACTAAAAACTGAGTACATCAATTCATGTTTAAAGAGGGGCAGGTTGCAGTCGGTGTTTCTTACCAACACCTGATTATCTGATCAACAGCACACATTATCATCAATATAATGCCAAGATGGAAAGACATCAGCAAGGAGCTTAAGAGAAGTCATGTTTGAAAAAACAATCTGGGAATGATTAAAAAGCCAATTTTAGAAAGTAACAATGTTAAAGTAAGAAACATTACTTATAAGTTAGCCAGTCTTCCTAAGACAGATCTTATTTCAGACTTCAGAGACCTCAGTTAGAATGTCAGATGTTAAAGTTCATTACTGCACACTAAGAAAAAAGGGGGTTTTAGAACGGCTACCCCGATAAACCTTTTTCTCTCACAAACTATGATGTTAGCATGACTATCAGGCTTGCACACATGCATTTGAAAAAGCTAAAACATATTGAACAATGGATTTTGGAAAGATATGAGACCAAAGTTGAGAAGTCTGTACACAGCATATCAGCGCAAACACCCCATACCAACTGTAACCTGTCCAGTGTACAATGAAAGAAATCTAGGTCCCCCGTCAGTCAAGATGCCAACTTGAGTGAAATGCTGTGGCAGGATGTTAAGAGTTGTGCAGAAACAAATTCCCACAAACCTTACAAAACAACAATGCTGAAGGGAAAAGTGCCAAATGTCTGATGCAGAAGTCATTTGAGCATGCAGAACGCAGTCATACGCAGTCATTCTCTGATGGTGAAAAAGTTACCAGTAATGAGAGTATGAGAATACCCAATATTTTAAAAAAAATTACAGTAAACTTCTTTCATATATGTGTGACATTTTAGATTTGAATGTGAGCATGTGGATATTTATGAGAAAGAACTGCCATTGCAAAGGCAACGGCAGCTCTTAAATACCACCAGAGGACAAGCCAGGAGGTAATCAGACCCCGGATCTGAGGCTAAGGCCACATTCAGAAGCAACCAGAAGCAGCAGCAGGACATTCACAGAGCAAGGAGGGAGAGGGAGAGCAAGGAGAGCACAAGAATCAAAGTGCCGTGCTTGCCTGATGATGCATGGGGGACAGAGCGAGTGAATGAATGAGTTTGTGATGTTGCTGCACATTCCCCCGGCCCCACGTGCTCACTTTTCTCCTTCTTTTCTTTCTCCCTTCTTCCCTTCCCTTTTGTTTTGTTTAAAATTTAACAAGGCCTGGAACAGCGGAGGGCTGAGACGGGCATCCGGGGTGTTCTGGCACAGCATTGTGTCACATGCAGGGGCCATGTGAACAAAGTGGCACTGAGGGAGAAGTGGAGGGAAGGGGTGCGGGCAGCGGGGGTTTAGAGGGGGGTGTAAGAGTAAAAGGGAGTGACAGTGAGAAAACTAAAAAGCGAACGCTTTCAACCAGATGAACAAGCAGTAAGCAATGCAAGAAAAGAAAAATTTAAATAAACAATTAAGAAAGAAAGAAAAAAAACAAAAGCTGTAGTTGGAAGCTGGGCCATGCAAGACGAGCTTGTGCAAGGAAAAGCACGTGATGACGGAAAGTGACAGGATACTTCCTGGTACAACAGGTGGCTGTCAGTTTTTTTCCAGAACTTGGGTAATTATCAAACTGCTCCCACAGGAGACAATTCCCACGTTAATGATTGAGAAACAGCAGGAGTGTTACTTCTCCAGAATTCAGACGCACTGAGGTAACACTGGTGCCATTTAATACAGTATAACAGCCTCTTACCTTGTTTTCACAAATTCTTTAAATTTACAGACTGACTTACAAAGTTTTAGAAAAGGGACACTTTAATGACAAACTGTTAAACCTTCAAAAGGCTGACTGTTTTTTCTAATAACAAGCTGATACAAAATATAAATGTTATAATATGTTCTGTTACCTGATGAATCCAAGCATGTAATTTATATAATTTATGCAAGTTATAAGTTATGGAAGTATTACAGAAGAGTCAAAGGCCACTTTTTGACTCTCAAACGTGACCAAATAATAATAACAATAATATTTTATTACAATTCTAATGTCAAATAATAACCTGTAGGTTTTGGTTGAGCCTGGGTTCATAATAACAACCACAAGCATATCACTCATAGCTTTAAGCAGCTGCTTCATGGTCTTGCAGAACATGTTCTATAAAAAAAAAAATATTTTTGAATGCAGAGCGTTTCCTGTTATCACCTCTGCCTTCCCCCACATTTTAGTGGATATTAAGAAATTCTCTATTGAGAGCTAATCAAAAAACTAACGTTGCACATTAAAGGTGAGGAAAATAGAATGATGTGGATTTATCTATAAAATTAAAAGTGAGCTGAAGTTCTCTGCAGCTGTAAAATATGTAAATGTGCATGTGGCTGTATCATGGCAGCTCCTTTTAAACCTTTTATCTTAGACTCACTTGCTAATGAGGAAGCATTAGACTTGTACTTCAGCCTTTTCTGAGAAGTACAGATGAACTTTAAACTAGGTCAGTTCATACTAACAACTATGTCCTCTTTTATTAGGAGCATAGCCCAAGCTCCACCCAAACAGTTTATCTTGCTGTATCCTGATGATGCAAACATAAAGTTGGCATCAGTCTCCTCACACTTCAGTAACAATCATTGTTTGCTCAATCAAACTAACTTGTCTTTTGTTCCTGACACGTCTTCTTTTTTTTCCTTTTTTGCTCTGATGACTAAATATTTAATTTAGCAAAAAAAAACCTGAAAATACAGTTGCTGTCTTTTTAGCTTTTTTGCGTTGGCTCAGGGAACGTTAGATAAAATGAAAGACCCTCTCTAGAGACCCTGGCTTTTTAAAACAAATCAGCATAAGCACCAGTGGAGTGGTGGTATTTAAAAACCTCCCATCCAGGAACTGACACACTTCTGTCCTGTACACTAGCAGGCATGCGGGCCTTGTGTTCCCTAATAGGAATTTTTGGGCCTCTTTAATGCAGAGAGGTGCAGATGTTGTCTGGTATTAGGCTGTGCTGTTGCTGATCAAAGCCGCGGATAGTGAGCCCCTGCTGGCATGCCTCTAATCCTCCCTCATGCATGCAGTCCAAACTGCGACTGGTGTTCAGGTCGAGAACAGTCGGTCTTCCCCACGGATCCCTTTCAATGCCTTTGCTGATGGGCAACAACAAGTTCAACCATGTGAGGATTTTGGGGAGCAGTTGGCAAGGGCAGCTTGGAAGACAGCTGAGAGGTCAGGATTCTCCCAAAAGGCCAAAGAAGCCGCTTCCCCTTACAGCTAATATTCCTAGTTCTATGTCCAAGAGGTGGCTGCTTAGCCTGACATTGTTTAGCCTAGATTTGGTTGCTAAGAGCAAAGTGAGGAGGACTTTAGTTAAATCATTTCCCCTTCCGTTTCTGCCAACTTCCCTGCCCCAAATACAGCTATGCATTCTGTTAATGTATTTCTCCTTACATGGGAAGAAGAAAATATGGGGACTAGGCGCTGGCCAATTACCGTTTTCAAAGTATACCAAGATAAAAAGAAGTTAGGATTTCAAGACAGCTGTGATTTTCCATCCGTTATAGTTTAAAGTCAATTTAATGATGTGTGAATTTGTGGAGAATTTAGCAACGTAGGGCTGCTTCTTCCCACCTGTTGATAAACACCGCTGGTCAGATGGCTGAAGGAAAGTTGCACTTATCCCTCGCTTGCAAGAAAGACAAATTTGCTTGTTTGGAAAAGTGTTGCAAAAAATAGATGATCATAATTAAAACACCATCACGCATCCCTCTTGTGGATGTAAATAGCATAGAGGCATTTTTTAAGTAAATGTATATATATGTATATATATATAAAATACAGCACAATAAAATGACAAACTTGTAACTTTTACACAAAAAGCCGAGGTCTTTAAAAAAATTGCTAGAAAAATAACAGAAATAGACTAAAAACATCTTATTGCATTAAAAAAAAAATCCTTACTGTACACTGATAGAAACGTTTTAAGGTGATTGGTCATCTTTGTAAACACTACGTTGGAGTTGCAACAATGGAGAGATTCCAATGTGGATTCTGAAGCAATCTCATCTGGTCTAAAGGACTTTATTTTTATTTTTAAAGAGGGAAAAGAACTTATACAGAAGAAGCAATCAACCTGCAAGCACTTCAGCTTTATATACGAGCAAGAATCTTATTCTGACAAGCCACATACCCTGATTTTAGTAATGTGCAAGCTGAGGATGAAGAAAACCGTGAACAATGATCATCTTGAAAACTTAAATTGCCAAGAATCTCATTATATCCCTTATTGAAGTTTGTCATGTGATGAATTTCCATGCAGGTTTGCACCACATAAACACAATATTCTGCTGGTATTGCATTAACTGGTAAAATTACTCTGCAAAGTGCATGAACAATGCAGAAAACTTAATGTTGTGATTTGTGCATTACTACATTGATGGATGGATAGATGCATTGAATGCCCATTTTTAATGGTTACTCATTTAGTCGATGTAACATTTTGGTTGTAATTAATCATATCATATGATGTAATTAATGAAATACCTCATATCAAAAAACTAAAAGTGATTGTAAAGAAACAGGGTGAGGCAGGCCAACTATGCAGGTATCTCGTAAAATAAATCAGCAACTATCTTGCTATACTTCTGTATTCTGCTACATTTAGCTTGTTTGTATTGCATTTGTATACTTCAGTCTATTTATCTAAATCAAAATAAAGAACTTACAGGAATTATAAGCTCGTGGAACAATTGCATATCATGTTAACAGTAAAATAAATGGTTGCTTTTCTTATATAATTATATATATTTTTTGTTTTACATGTTTGCTAAGCAGATCAGGGTCATGCCTTCCCACACCCAAGAGTCAATTTACAACCTCCTGATACTAGCTGTGTTTTGTCATGTCCCTTCATGAATGCTTTTAAAGACATTTATGAGGGCGACCAGCAGATCTTGGAATGGAAGGCAATAATATAAAGGAAAACAGAGATATGGGAAGATAAATGGAATCTGTCAGATGGTGTGAGGGAGGAGGAGATGCAAGAAAAGATAGCGAGAGGAGGGGCAGGTGGATCGATGATGAGAGAAATTGAGAGAGGGAGGAAGATTTGGTCTGAAAGTAGAGAGGGGATGAAATGTTGGCCATAAAGGGAATCTATATTAAACAAAAACAGTTCTGTTAGCTGTAACACCCAGGAGCTGAAAATACTATCCTCTCAAAGTCTGACTCAGCTGATGCACAGATCTAGCTGAAGATTCAGCTTGATTTAACCAACTTGCACATAAAAAAACAGTCTTAATCCTTGTAAGGTGTTTATATTTTGGCTACTGAATGCCAGACATTTTCCTAACCATTATTATATATTATATGACCATTATTAGTATATTCCTAATCCTAACCTTTACCAAAACTTTTTTCTTACTGTACCTCAAACCTAACTAGAGCACAGTGCAACTGTACAAAATAAAGATAAAGAAAATGTTCCCAGTTTCCACAATTGATCTCCCTTTGTTGATGAAAAGGGTCCTCTATATGTAGTAGACACAAGCACATACAAACCCAGAGGACTCCCACCACTTCTTCCTCCCACACACACACACACTAAAAGACACACACACACACAAGCCCACACACAAACAACAGTCCTAGAAAGAAGCACAGCATGAAGAGACACACTTTTATCAGCTCTGGGTCTGGTGGACCCGAACACCCTGAAAGTAATGTAAATCTGTAGGGAGGGTGTATAGTGGGTGGTCATCAATTTGTTTTTTTCTGATTTATGTTCTTCACTGAAAAATGACCCAAGGCCAATGAGTCTCAGTTTGGAAAATGAATTACTTTGATTTGCTTTGCTACAATAAAAAGTGAAAACAGGTCCCACAGACCTGAACATCTAACAGGGGGTAAAATACAAAAAAATATTTTTGCTTACTTTGCTTTTGCTGAGAGAAAATGCTTCACAGTGGCTAAATGACACGAGAAATAAACTTGAGCTCTGAAATGTGTGAAATTTTATGCCACAATTACACAATACTTGCAAAAGTACATTTAAAAATACATTTAGCAAGCATAATTAAAGGTATGAATTGGGGAGTCTAAATTCTGCAAATAATATTTGCAGATGCCTTGACATAAAGGGGGGATAAATGATTATTCAAATTAATAAATCTAAGAGAAAATGACGCCCGAACATCACACTTCATAATAGATTATTTCAACATACCAAAATGCAAACGATTGAAACAAAATGAGGGGATATTAACACAATGGACAGCAGCCTTCAAAGAACAAATGGAAATGACAACAACAACAAAAAAAGACTCTACAGCTTGTTGTTGGCAATTGGAAAATTATTTTCATAGAAGTGCAAAAAGTGCGAGTGTGGGAGCAATCTGGCGCGCTGACTGTACAAAAGGAGCGACGTGGCAGAGACAAGACAGAGAGACTGGTTCTTCACTTAATAGCTGCCACAGAGCCTGCTGGAGAAAGCTGGGAGCTTCATTAAGCCTTTAAACCCTGCAGAGACATTTAAAGTCATCACGCCAATAGCTGCTGCATCCTCAGACATTCCCAGAGGCAACCAGGCAAATATGGAGTTCACAGCTGAGATTTCAGGACGATCTGCACAAGTAAGTTTCATGACGACTGCTTTTGAAAACGACAACAAGCTGTTGTTGCTTTCTTTTATTTATGAGGCCATATGCCATCTATTTCTCTCAGCTACACTGTGAAAATGTTTTTGCATTTTACAAAATTTCTCTTTTGAATTAGTATTTTAATCTGAACAAAGGAAACAAAATTTGTGTTTTTAAACTAAGGATCATCTTGGAGTTGCACACTTATTAAAGCTTCTAGCGATCTGCTATCAAAATGTAAACTCTAAACAGGTTTCTAGTGATAAGGAAAGTCATAAGGGAATAAATGAGTCTTATTGTAAGTGTGAGGCTTCTCCCTGCTTCTTGACTTGACAGTCATTTACTGTTCAGATTCATAAAAACATTAAACTTGTAAATTAAAATAGAATGCATTTGGAGTTAACCCAGATACTCCTGGAAATGTCCGCTGTGGAGTTTGGCTTGAGCTCAAAGTAATAAACTCGAGATATTGTCGGGATTTGCTGAGCAAGAAGTTCAATATCAGTGAGCCAACAAGCACTAAAATATTATTTATTTCAAGGCAAGAACATTGGCAATGAATTTTTGATGTAATAAAAAAGTAATGCACTATAAATGTTATTTTGAAAAACAAGCTTTCCAGGTATTATTTTTACTATGGTTGAGTGCTATATATAGGTCCTAGTGCACCTATTTAAGGATAAGGAAGAATCCTCATGAGCATTCCAACTGCATGTTACCGCTTTGTTCTACATCATTTTTCATGCCAAGCTTGGTAAACAGTGACACATTGTGAAATTGCCATCAGCTTTGATACACAAAAAGTAATACCTTCTATGTTTCTAGGTCAAGAAATCTACAAGGTTTCAATTATTCTTTTTAGGAAAAGCACTGTTTTCAAAATAGTTAAGAAACATTTTGTATTTAAAAATCCCATTCACGGTGGGGGAAAACACCAATCAAAGCAGGAGAAACTCTCAGTACTTGATGAAATCATTATCTACTGCATGATTTTACACATATGGGCAATTAAATTGTAACTCTAAAAAAAAAAAGAGAGAACAGACATCAAATCTCCAGAAAAGCCAGACTTTATATAGTTGTCAAATTGTGGACTTGTCTGTAACATAATTTGCATGAACTAATTAACTTTTAGTTTCTTTCTTTTTTTTTTACCAATCTTTCTTATGACAGATTTTTTTTTCTTACTTCTTTCTTCTCTAATAAAGCTGACCAGGCATTACAAGAGACTCCTCTGTGGGCAGTTCTGAAAGGATCCCTCATCAGCCTGCCAAAGAGGACAGCGGCCCTTTGATCTAGTCGTCCTTCTATACATGTGTGTGCATGAGTGCGTGTGTATGAGGGGCAAAGTGTGTTTTCTCATCTGGCCTCTGCAGAATCAGGTTCACTCGAAGCATGCCCTGACCTCTTCCAAGTTAAACCGATCTTTGCATTGTCCAGACAACCTGGCATAATGCACCATGGCAACTGTTCCATTTAACAAGCTCTTTATATCTTAGTACTGCAAGTCTAATCATGCGGAGTACCTCATGTGTCACTCATATTAGCACCACAACAAAGCATACTGCCCTTCTATTAAATGTATTTGTGTACCAATAAAATTTGCAACTGTTGTTCAGCAACTAGCTAATTGAATGGTTTGTATGTTGGACTTCTTGTATCAAAGGTCACTCAGCGTGAACAGCCATGCAGAGAGAGAGAGAAAAAAAAGGCCTCTGGAGTGACAGGGGACCGGCCTTGCTGTCAGCCGAGGTCAGTCGTATCTTCCCTATCTGTTTAGAACAACCATTCAAAACAAGCTCTACATGTGTCTGCACACTATCAAACTCATGCATCCCCGCCTCCAAAATCCCCTTCCTCCACTTCCTGCTCAGCAGACGTGCCTAACATTCTAGAGAAGCCAGCGTACATACCTCACATGCTTCAGCTGCATAAAGAAATGGACAAGGAGCCAACAGACATGTCACAAGGGAATCAGTCCTTCTTTCTCAAATGCAGGACATGCTTAGTGTGCCTGAGAGTCCTAGTCATTGTCCTTTCACATATGTGCTTGGGAGTTAGGTCACTTGCAGAATGAGCAGCCCGGGTTTTGATAGGTCCTCTCGAGGGTAGGAGAGCTGGAGGCTATCTCAAGTGACCGCTGTGGAGCCGTCTCACATGGGATGTAGAGGCAATAACTTAAGAAGAGCACCACTGCATCTTTATCCCACTGCATCGTTTGATCTCCCTTCACAGGCTCATGTATGCTTTATCTGAGACATTTTTTTAAATGCACATCCCAATTAACTTCCAGGAAATTTTTATAGAGCCAATCATGTAATGTCATCCTAACAAAATCAGTCCTGCACACCAGTAAGGAAGTTTAAGAATCACCACAGATTGTAGAGTGTGTGATTGCGAACTCAAAAACATGAGGCCATTTTTAGCTTACGGGAGCTCTCGATATGTCAAACCTTAGTGCCAACAATTGCTCATCAAACATCTTCACCAGACGCACATTTCAGCCACCCCCGGCTCCTCTTCCAACAACCATAGCAATACTGGTGAAGAAAAAGGGGGCTTCCTGAGCTTCGGCGGAGCAGCACGTTAACTCAGCTTGGCAGGCAGTAAGTGTGACAGTAGTTGTGCTGGATGCCAATAGGACAGGCATTGCGCAGCATCTCAATGACTTAAACTCACAGAGTCCACAGAGGGGGTTTATGGTCCTCCCAGGCCATACCGCTCCCACCGCTATTCTCCATCCAACCACAAAGGCATTCAGGCTTTTCATTTGGATGATAATGGGCCAAAAGCCGGAAAGGGCCCCTTATGTCTGCACACCATAAGTTGTGCTGAATGCCTTTGTGGCAGTGTCATGCATGTCCATGGGAGCAAAGTGGGCTGCTTCAGGCCAACAAAGACAGTTAAAGCCGGAAGAAATGAAAAATAAATACATTGATTGACCAGAGGAAGTTCCTGAGGCAAGGTAGATTTCGACAAGCGCTAGCAACCTCTGTATCACAATCCCACTTGTAACATTGTGACCAATGAGCAAACAAAGTCAGAGTAGGAAATATTAAATAACATCCATCCAAAATAGAAATGTAGCAATTAGTCATCCCGGTATTGGAAATTGACAATTTCTCCAATTCCTCTGATCAGTAATCATCAAGTCTGTTACTGAACAATGTGATTTTTTTATTTTGTGCATCCATCTCCCACCAAAAGCCAAACGTGTGAACTTTGATGCACTTTTGAGTTTTAATATAAATCAGATAAAGGCTAGATACAGAAGCTTTGATGAATAAACTGTGAATCTTGTAATTGCTTCATTTCCTGTTTGATTCCAAACTCCTGCCTCCAAGAAGGAAATTGTAGCTGTAATCATCTGAATCAGAAAGTCACATTTCTACAAGAACAAACAAGAATTGAAATCAGCCTTAGCTGCCAAAAACTTTATGAGTGCATCTTTAATCTAAAGTAACATAGCATGCATCTTGCCAGAGAAGGACTGTTTGTAGAGCAACTTAAGTCTCCCTGAGAAATCCTGAATTAGGCCTAGATACAGGTTAACAACCAGTTATAAACACAGTAGAATTAATCGTCATAATAAGAATCCATCCTCAACAGGTTTTAGTGTGAGCAGAAACACAAAACGTAAAATTTTACCTGCATAAAAACGTAACAGGGAGCCAATTTCTGTGTTGAGTCCTTCCTCTTGAACTCTCCAAGGGTCCTTAAATCCAAGCTTAAACAGAAACTCATTCTGGATCTGCAGAGGCCTCTCATCTGGACTAAGCCTCCTCACAGCCTCACCATGCAGCTGAACATACAGTGTGGGGCTGGTATCACCACAATCTCCATTTTGGAGAGCTGTCGGCTCCTGTTTCACAGCATCTTGACCACAGTCTTGAATGCCAGGTGTAATATCTGTGGAGCAGAATCTTGACAACGAGCCGCCACTACTGCTGGGTGGCAGGCTGCCCAAACCGTGCGAGTTCAGTCTGCTATCAGGGCCCACGTTTGTCGTCAAGTCATCTAAATGTCCCATGCTGCACTGCGTGTAGCTGGCAGTGACAGCTGTGATGCCATTGCTGTGGTCAATGCCTGAGCCTGACACGGGACAGTCGAGCTCCAGCTCGTCTGAGGAACTTCCATACATGTCGTGGCCCTCTGTGGCACTGTCAAAGGAGGGGCTCAGGATGGACGCTTCTGTCCCCAGGATCATGTCATCACTCAGGGAGTCTCTGTGCTCACTGAGCCGGGCCCCGGAGCTCAGGTCATCAAACGCACTGCTCTCCACATCTGAGCCAGAGTTTAATCCGTAGCTGTCCACGCCATTCCTATGCTCCGAATCGTCGTCGTGATGGATATCCACGTTGGAGTTCAGGTCTGACAGCGAGCAGGTTATGTTATCCCGCGACTCTGATTCCGGGGTGAAAAGTTTCCCATCGACTTCCTGTTGCTTTTGCCTGTCATCTGGGTCCTCCATAAGCAGCAGCCTCAATCTGTCACCGCGGTGTCCGCTCACTTCTTCTGCAGATCCCAAGGAAGTCTGCTGGTTGCTGCGCTCTCTTAGCGACCCGTCTTTCGCGTGAAAGGAATCGTCGCTAAACTCGCCCTTCGCATTGCAGTTGCCATTTTGGTCGGTCTTGGAAATATCTTTACAAAATACGCGCATGACGGAGCTCGACTTGCTGCAGAGTTTACTCAAACGGAGCGCCACCTCGCCGGCTGTGCTGTCCATAGTGCAAAGAACCGGCCTGGGATACGAGGACGTCAGCCTGTCGTGAACGTGAACGCAGCCGCGGTGCAAATCCGCTCTCACCCACTCGCGGTCCGCCGGCTGCAGCTGCAGGTTCAGGCGGTGCTTCAGCAGGGTCTTCCTGTCCAGGCTCCGGGTGTGAAGGGACGCGGAGGACAGGGCCGAGCTCATCTTCGCAGTGACAGCCGAGCTGGCGGCGGTAGTTGTTGCTGCTGCTGCTGCAGCTGCGGCGGCGGCGGAGAGGTTTCTCTTCAAGCGCCGCCGTCTCAACAGGAGGGAGCTGGAGTTACTGGACGAGCCCCGGCCATTAGACGCCGCGGCCCGGTTTGACGCACTCGTCGCCGGCATGGAGGCGGAATGAGACAGGCTAGTCCCGTTCTTCGTCTCGGCGCGGGAGGGTGCCGACCGTCTACCGCCATCATCCGCTGGAGTCCCCCGGGCGGCAGACGGCCCGCCGGGCTTCTTCATTAACTTGGTCGCGCCTCCATCTGACGGCGCATCCTCGACGACAGCCTGCACACTTTCCATCTCTGTCAAGAGAAAAGTACCCCCCACTCTCAATAAATAGCGGTGCGCAGTGGGTTATTCCTGAAACCCCCTACATTTAAAAGCCGTAAAATGTTCCCAGCGTGATAAATGTCCGCCAAATAGGCGGCGTTGCCGAGTTATGCCCTTAGTTGTCATTCACTTCTCGCCGTCTTTTCCCCGTCGAAGTGCTCTCTCCGCGGTTCCAAAAAAACATTTTACCCGATTAAATTCGCTGGGAAGAGTCAGGGCGCTAAGGGGGCAGATCGGGGCGGAGACGTGACTGTACCGTGCGTCCCAAAATACAGTGCTAGAATATGAAATGAACGTCGGCAGACCTCCTACGCAAATACTGGCTGATATATATTCATGAGGAGGGCACAAGATGGGGTCGCTAACAACAACGCGGGGAATTCTGGGAAACGTGTTCGCCACAACAAGAGTTCTACGGAGGAAAAAGATGCAGGAAATACGTTTCCCATAATTCCTTTGTTCCGTTTCAGTTGAGCAGGGCGGTGAACTGAGGAGAGGCGTAAACATAGCGCCTATAAATGTTTGGCATTAGCCTGAGGTAGTTGTATGCTAGAGTTTTCTTTACTTGTTGCGTGAACTCTGCAATGAAAATGAAAGCATAATTTGCCGACAGCGAAGTGCTATCTAAGCTATTCAAAAAACGCACCCATATTTTCTAATAATTCAACAAAGACAGCCTGTTTATTTCACATAATTGACATTCGAATTCATGGATAAAATAAACTTGGCTGAATATCTTATTTGCGACTAGTGGTGGCGGGTGAAACTACTTCGGCACCATCTCATCAGGACGCCATTTCACAAGGCCACGGCTCAGATACGCTCTCATCTTGTAGTATTTGTTGCCATCTAGTGGAGAGGATATTGTATTTTTTTCCATGCATTTATAAAACTTGTTTAGCTGAAGAAGCATGATGGAAATACCACTTTTAAGTCCGTTTTCTGTGCCACCATATAAGATTAAAAAGTACCTTAGTTAATTCCAGAGTAGTTAAAAATATCCAGAGATTATTACATTTGTGCCCTTTTATTATCTCACTGTACTATTTACCTAATTAAATAATTGTATGATTTAAACTTTTCAGGCTGGGAAATGAAAAGATCTTCCATTTGGAACACATAATTTTGACCTGTTGTAATTTGCTGGAGCTAAAGATTTATAGTTGACATAATGCTCAACTATCTTGCAGAGTGTGCGAGACCAGTAACTTGGCCATCTAGTTCTGCAGTGTCTTGTAACAGTATTCACACATCCCCTGAATAAAAATGTGACAATTTATGCCACATTTTCAACACAAAGTTATACATCATTTTGATAGAGAAGCAAACATTTATGTTTTTCATTCAAAACGCCCTCTGAAAGAACTTCTTCCTTTCCTCTGTACTTTAATTACCTCATTTTGACCCTGTAGCCCTGATCAGATGCCATGTCCCTGCAGAAAAGCACATTTCCTACAGCATGACACTGCTACCAATCAGTTCACAATGGGGGTGGTTGACTGGATTTAAGCTAAACGCAAATGTACGTCACACTTTTCACATTAATTGTAAAAACATAAACTAAACATTTGCACTATTTTCTCCACTTAACTATGCACTATTTTCCACATACTACCTAAATGCTGTATATTGAAGTTTTAACTCAGTGGTTGTAACAAGCAAAATGTGGAAGGAGTGGCACAAATCATTTTGAAAGGCATTATTTATAGCAAATAGTTTAACCTCCCATTTATAATATTGAACTAAGGATTAAGAACTATAACAAAAATATATTAAAGCCTTGTTTTAAATCATTGACACCTGATATGCTTTAATTGTCCCCTAGCTCATCTCTGGAATGTCTCAGGTTTAAATCAGTGAACAATTCTCTGAAATGCAAGCAATGTCTAATGAAATTGTTTTAATACCATTAGTTGGTAGCATTTATCAATGTTTATTGATAATATCCCAAGTTAGGTTTTTAAATTTTATTTTAGACAAAGGCCATTTTACTCTAAAAAATTCTGACATGCCGTAAAAAAGACACCCTTCTAATTTGAAAAATTCCTCACTTAATTTTTCAATAAGAATTAGTAATTCACTGGTTCAAGCATTTTTACTGCTTTACTGATGCAAATGTCAAATCTAGGTTATTAGGTTTATGTCACTCATCAATATTGGCATTAATGGAATATATAATTATTATGCAAGTTGCTTTTTGGAAATTAGCATTAGTATGCACAGAATGTATTGCGTAATTCAAAAGTACTCAGTTAGTCCTTAAGGGGAAAAAAAGTATATTCAAATGCCTAAAAGTTAAGGCATTTAAATGTGTTAAAATAGAAAAGTCAAACTATTTAAATGCATTCAGAAATAGAATTTTATTGGCATGATGTGTTCCTTACATGGTATTCTGCATTTCAGAAATTCAAAAACAAAAGAAACAAAAACTGACTACTTTGAGTAACACCGCCAACTTGTTAAAGGAAACAGATTATTGCTGATATCATGTTCCTTGATTCCAGCAAAATGCCAAACCTCATGCTTGATCCACTGGCTCTGGTTGTGTTATAACAATTTCAAAATACTGTATGTCCATTTCTATAATGCTCCATTTTTCTGAACTTGTAAATAATTTTTATTTTTTAAAGGGGACAAACTACAGTTCTGCAGAAATTGAATTCAACATAAAACGCTGCATGTGTGTGTAAGACATAGCCTACTCAAATCAAGATTGTTTTCCAATACTTATGGTATGGATAAGAGTGATGACTGGAACAACACCCCTTTTATGGCATATAAAACACATGCAGAACAAATAAATGTAATGTTTTTCATCCCCAGATACCATCAGTTCACCCAACACTGCTTAGGTTTTTAAATGATACAAAACCCATATTCCTTTACAGAGATGAATCACAATAGGAATCTCTGCTTCTAATCTCTGCTGCTGATGAAAATTTCTTTTGCAACTTTTAAAGTAATACAACATAAAAAATAATAATAATTAAAAAAAAAATAAGCAAAAAGCATAAGTCTTGAAATACTGGCATAGGGCTCAGTTATCAGAAAAAAAAGAATAACTTACAAATCTGAAAAAAATAAAATAAGCTGAATTCTTAACAGTACAAAGTACATAAGCAGTAAAAGGTCTTCAAAATGGTCACTCAAAACAGGGTAAAGTCAGAGCCCGTTAAATACACTGTGCATAACAAGGCATGACACTTTCATTGCACCTTGTCCGAACGTGTTGGTAAAGCTATCCAGGCAGATTTTACGTGGTCCTTTATGGAAAAATTGCTCCGCAAAAACTCTGAAGCAAACATCCATATAAAACAAACTGTTAGACCCTGAAGACAGAAGTGTATCTGCACAAAAAAAAAACAAAAAAACCTACAAATGGTGGGGGGAGAATTCATCTGAACCTCCTCTCTACAAAGGGTATTGCTTTGTTAAAAGCTTCAGGGACATACAAGTATAAAATTAAAGTGTATAATACAGTGCACATTTCGAGCCAAGAATAAACATATATAAGCAAACACACGTAAAAATAAAAAAAAAGAGAAATGTGGCAAGCAATCACTTAATACTCTCTTCATAGCGCTGGAATGCATATAAACATTTAAATTAGGTTTTCATGGTTGAAGTGCTTCTATTAAAAACATTAAAATTTACCAACTTAAAAAAAAAGATTGTTTTACACTAAAATCAGAAAATTTCTGTGAGCTGCAAATTTAATTGTAAAATGCATAAGACATTAATAAAAGTCATCTAAACATGATTGTTTTTTTAATTCCTTAAATTTAACCTTCCTTCTTGAGTATCAACAAAATATACATCTGGAGAGAGTCTGGCGATTGTCCAGATTCTCAAATTCACAGTTAGCAATTAGATGTCAGGATTGCTGGTTACAGTTAGAATTGCACATATGGAGGAGCGGAATCAGGACTACATTGGACTCACAACTCCAGAGGGCGCTGTAGTCTTGGAAAAGCAGAAATAAAAAAATTGCACATGATTCTAATGCTGGAGGCTTTTCCTCCTTTATGTTTCTTTCTAAAATCCCAGCAGGAACAGTAAAGATGGAGTCTCTTCTCACTTAATCAGCTTGGAACAATTAACTCTTCATCCTCACTCAGGATTGTCCACAAGAGCTAAAAAGAGTTCATAGTGACAGCCTAATGGAGAGGAGGGGATTAAAAACATGTCCACTGAGACAAGTCCACTGGTGTTGTGGTTGTTGTTGAACCCAAGTAGGTTTGCCGCATGTGTCTATCAACTGCAAACAAGGACTCTTCGGCTGTCCAGTCTCCACGCCACTGAGCGCCAGCCGGAGAGCTCAGAGGAGAGGTTTAAGAGACAGTTGAATGAGCCCCTTACAGGGGCAATGTGCATTACCTAAAGTTGTTTTGTGCTACTATAAGGGACTGAACAGTGGCTGTCAGCATCTTGGTGTGCAGCGCTGACTCAGATGTGTAAATCCTGAAAAGGCATTTCAGAATACATGGCCTTATTGAAGAGATGGGCACCGTTTCACTGTCCAGCACTTAAGGTTCTCCAGAGGAGCAGACTGGATCGCTCGAGACAGTTGTGGTCTACTATGGTCTGTGAAACCTGTAAAAAAACAAATAGAAAAATGTTTTAGCTATTTTATTAAAACTATGCTCAAATTCATTACCCAAAAACTACAAACATCAACACATAGTAGAAAAAGTGAATAAGTGAAGTGGATGCAAGTCCAGTTAAAGTGGACGGAGAGCATCAGTTAACAGCAAGTCTTGACACAGCTTATCAGATTTAGGACTGGACTTTAACTGGGCTCCTTTGTAACACTTTATCCTTTGATCTAATCCATTCCATTGTCACTCTAGTCTTCTGTTAGAGGCAGCAAGAGACCACAGTCATATATGTTTTCTTCCAAGATTGAACCTGCATTTATCTTCAGCCATCTCCCAGTCATTTTTATTTGGCTTTTCTGTCCCTTCTGAAATTAAAAAATAAATAAATAAGCGTCCCTGTAGACAGGCTCAGACCTGATTGGTCTGGTCTGACAAGCACAACATTTTCCACATTTGCTGTATCCCCTACATGGATTGTGGTACTCTGCTTCCTTCTTACCACTCTTCCAAAAAGCTCAGACTTGTGAATTTCAAACAGATTCTCCCATCTGAGCTATAGATCTTTAAGGGCCCTCCAGAGTAACCCTTAGGCGTTTCTATGATGTATGCTCTCCTGGACTGGGCAGCAGGTTGACTGTTGTATAAACCTTTCCTTGCACTTCACTATCAAGCACTACTTTGTGTTGACTTTGTGTTGGTCTCACACATTAAAATATGAAGCTTATGGCTTAAATGTAACAAAGTGTGAAAAGGTCAAAGGGTAACCTCTGTAAGATACTGTAACAATAGGGGTGCAATAATGTAAGAAAAGTCGGATGCAAAATGAGTTCCTCTAATTACCTGGTTAAATGACGACTTGACTCATGGACTTCCATCTCGTTGCTCTTAAAATCATTGAGTTCTTTCCTGATTGCAGCCTGTAGACATGAAATAAGATTCAGAAAAGTAGCAACAGCTTTTCAGAAAAAAAAACCCTGCAGTCTCTAAGCCATGTATTCCAACACTTTTTTGTGCGCTTCATGCATTATTTATACTTCACTCAAGGCCATGAACAATTCCACTGAGTTCTCTTTCCACACCATAAGACCCGCATATTTTCCCTCTGCAGACAATCATGAGCCCTAATATGATAAGCAGTCCTCTTCTGGTCCAATTATGCCTCTATGAATAAATTTAGAAAATTCAACATGTCTAAAAAACACAAAGAAATGTAGACCCTTTACAGTAGCCACGGCCATTCATTCACACACACACACACACACACACGCACACGCACACGCACACGCACACGCACACGCACACACGATTCAATGGCATGTCATGTTCTCTCTCCTTTCCTATTTTTAACAATGGCTAAGATAAATGGGCTTCAGTGTTGTATAATAAGTATAGGTTTATTAAAGTCATAGATTACTAATTACAAATATCTTAACACCTTGATCAACTTATACTTTGTCAATTACATTTATTTAATAAGAATTGTTATTGGTGCCAATACATGTGGCTTTTTATAATCAATTAACGTCAAATGTATTTTCGTAGTACAATTTTAGGTGGAAAATGATTGTCCTACACTATATATATATATATATATATATATATATATATATAAAATTTATTTTTTTTCCCCAGAGGTTTTGCATGTGGAGATGGAATCATACCTGTAAACTCAGTTAATTTATAATTCAAGTCACCCAAACTGTAAATGACTGTGTGCAGGTTTATAGTATACAGTTTACTTTTTGGTCTTATTTTGATGACATAGTTCAGCTTCTAAACATCAAATTTATGCTAAGAAATTGTGGTTCTTAGACAATGGCATAAAAGCAAACATCAAGGCTAGGTTTTGGCAGCATTAGTAGCAGTTCAGGAGTGGTTTCAGTATTCTTGTTAATTAGGCAAGTCACATCAGCCCTCACCCTCTGCTAATGATCCATCCTCTGAGAGGTTTTGAACTCAGCTCACATACCGAGCACCGTGTTACTGCGTCAGAAGTCCATGTCCGCTGAATTACTGCCTTTATGAGATACGTCTTCAGCAGCGGAAAAGTTCAGGACATAAATCGGTTTGCCAGGGGGACTTTAAATCCAATTTAAAATGTTACGTGTGACGGCAATCCAGCAAGGTGATGTTATTGCTTTACTATTTAACATGACTCAGGGGGACATCTTCAGCCTCAGGGAGCAAGTACTGAGGACAGCAGAACAAAAACTCTCTACCCAATGGAAGAAAAAGGAGAGGAAACCGTCAGCAGAACGGCACCACGGTTAGGGGTCCCGAGGCGTGGTTTATCCAATTATTCTCTTATGTAAGGGACTTAGTTGCGTAATAAAAATGCTGATTCCCTATGATGGTCTCGAGAGTTCCTCAGGTGTGACCTGGGGTGCTCTGAGTCACGAGTCAGCAAACTGAAAGATGGTAGAAGATGCACTCAGCACAAGTCTGGCTCTCATTAAAAGTCAGTGGCGTAGATCGGTGGACAGTCAGCAGCCGCACCGCTTCAGGATGTTTACTCGCATTCAGAAACAAAACAGCTGAAGTAGAACATGACACTATCAGACAGAAGAAACACTAAATCTAGCTGAGTCATGGTTCTATGGTGTCAGGGGTTACGTCATGTGAAGCAGCCATGAAGAAGCTCAACGTCAATTTGAACAGACAATAAAATTTAGGTAAAAAAAAAAATGTAAAGATTACATCAGTTTAATTAAAATAGTCAAAGTAATACTAGCCTTATCAGCCGCCGTGAGTCGGGTCCAGGGTTTGTCGGCTCGCCGGTCATAGTCCTGGGCATCCGAGACCTCAACATAGTCACTGAATCTGATAAGAATTTTGGCTTGTCTCAGCTCCTCTACAGTGGGCCTCTGGCTCAACTGGAACAGGAGGGAAAAAAATGTTATGAAACAGAAAAACGTAAATCTATTTGAAGCTGCTGGATTAGACGGACCTCAAGACTTTTTATATAATCAAGCACACAAAAGGAAGACTTGCGAATTAGGTGCTTTCCATATAAGCATAACGGACAACAGTTCTGGATCACAGAGTTCTACAAGTCATTGTATCTGGACAAGAGCTTCAAATTTTAGATCCTGTGCATCATCTTTAAAAAAATCTCTAATCATCTTAAACAGTCAGGTATTTAAGAAATAGAATTTGGTTAATAAAAGTTTGGGATACTTCAATGAAAGCAGATGATGCTTCATTATAAACCAATACATTTGTAAAAACTACATTATAAACACTGCAACATTTACAGTATTCTTCAGCATGGTAATCAAAATCTTTTACCTGAGAAATAATTACAGTTTGTGGTCTGTTACTGTACTCAGTGGCGCAACTACACATTTTTCAGGTGGATGCGAAAACATAAATACCATGTTTGGAAACTCAAACATTTAGATTTTCCAAAAAAAAAAAAGCTAATTGATTAATATTCCTTTAACTTGGTTTTATTTAATTCTTGCATATCAGCTCAACAACATTAGAGATTCTACACCAGTGCAGTGTGTCTGCTGCTGAGCAGAAAGTGTTATTGTATAAACAACATTGAGGGGAACAACACCTCCCTATGGGGTCAAAATATTTGGAAGCCAACATGCTGAAGGAGCAAGGGCAGAAAGGACACGAGTCTCTCCTGTGAAAAAGCTAAAAAAAGAAAGAAAAAACAAAAACAATGCCAGCCCTGTAAAAGACAAGATTTTTTCACTGTTCTAGTGTTTATTTACCCTGACCTTTCTTTTGCTCCCTTCAGTGGTTTGAACAGCAAGTGTGAGTTTGCACCTTCGGAGCTATTTTGGACTCACCTTTCGTGTCAGCCTTCGTTTTATTTCCCTCTTTTCCTCCATCTCCTCCTGCTCATTGCGAGCTGCAGAGATTGAGAAGAGTGGCAAGTTTATTTCACAGCAAGGCAGATACAAAAAGCAGGCCCTTTGTGGGATTTTAATAAAACTGCTGAAGGGATAAAAACACTATTTACACAAAGTGGCTCATTAGAACGACACTTGACTGGAAAACACTTCTTAATGCCTTAAATAGTTCAGTTATTGACCGTATTAATGTTTGACTTGTGTTTGGGAAAGACCATTATTGCTTTGTTCCCTTCAAGTCCTCTGTGTTTTTTTTTTGTTTTTTTACGGGGCCTGTGGTTTTAATTTAGCGAGCGGTCCCCTTCCTGCGTTTGAACTGTAGATTTTCCACCACATCACATGCACAAAAACCAAACACGGGAGGCAGTTACAGAAACGGATACACTCAACAAGAATCCTCCAGGAACCCTGTTTGCAAAAGCTCCACCAGTCAAACATGTACTGGTGCTCAACATGTATGCACTGCTGTCGCCGCTTCTGTATTCTCGATGACTCCTTACTAAAACAGAGGGGGAAAAAAGCCGTTTGTTTAACCTTGGTGTGTGAGTGTGTGTGCAGAAGCGATGGATTTATCACTCATTTGTGCTTTCCTTCTGTGCTCTGCCTATCATACAGGAGCCTCTGGGAAAGCAGGAACTGCTGGTAAGCTCGTCTTTGATGTGAGAGCCGCAAAGTCCCAGGCAACAGAGCTGCTTCTCTCTGATACGGTGTGTGCCTGAACTAAGACACAAGTCTCTGCCGACACGAGTTTCTCAGGGAGTCCCTGCTGCATGCCTGCTTCACGAGAAAAACGACTGACCAAGAAGGAACAAAGCAGCAAATGTATGTCAATCGTATGACCACGTCAAACTGCTGAACTGAACTGTATGAAATATAGGATTCCAAAGTAAATGTTGACACCATTTTATTTTTTTTCTGACACTACAACATTTCTTACAGTTTGGGGAAAATTCTAACACTTACGTTTGAGGATGTTCCTTTGTTCTAGTTCCTCTGCTGTTGGTCTCTGGCTCAAGCGCCTGACAAGAAACACACAAGCACTGTCAGGACATTACCCATTGGAAAAGCTAAGGCAAAAAACAAACAAAAAAAAACTATGCAAAATGGCAAAAGCTTTCATCCACTTTGGTCATGTAATGATTACATTTTGAAAATATGCAAGTGAATTTGGATTTATATATAGAAAATACTGGTAAAAACAACTCAGTGGTTTTAAAACTGATATTCAACTGTCCTGCAAAACCTTTTTTTTTACTCCTTGAACTTTGTAACCACAAGCTTCATAAGGATGTTTTAATATTCCTACAAAACAAACTATCACATATTTGTGAAGCAGAATAAAATCAGTTTTCAAAATATGTTACAAATATTACGGTAATCTGAAGACTGAGACATGCATTTGTATTCAGCTCCCTTTCTTCTAATATCTGTAAATAAAATCCGGTGGAACCAGTTGTCTAAAGGCGTCACGAAGGTAATAGATGCAAGTATTTTAATATCAGCAAAACTACGGATGTTCTTTGAAGACCTCAAATGTTTGTTAGAGATGCTTATTAACATGGAGATCAAAGAACACAGTAGATAAGGATAAAGTTATGAATTTATTTAAAAAGTGGCTCAGGATTAAAAATGAGATCAAATGAAATCATGAAACAAAGGTTTCATTTTAATCTTCCAACACTATAATAACCCAAACATAAAGTCAGATCAAATTGTATCCATTTTCCAGAATGGCCTAGTCAACGACTATACCAAAATCCAACTGAGAATCTGTGACAAGACTTTCAGATGTTTGCTTCCAGATGCTCTACATCCCATCTGATTTCTATTAATCTACTACATAAACAAAAGGACATAAATAACTGCATGCACTAGTTTATTTTAATTCACAATTATTTTCTACTTTATGTTGGCCTGTCACATATAAGAAAACGAGTTAAAAATGCATACAATTTTGTGGTTGGATTCTGACAATATGTGAAGGTGAAGTTCAAGACCTTTGTTCTCTTTTGGTCTCAAACGAGCAGCACATTAAAAAACTGATGTCAAACTGGTTCAAAACCGCAAACATCATGATTTTCATAATCTCAGTGTAAGGCAAAAGCAACACATTGCAAAACTAAGTTCAGTAGAGGGGGGAAAAAAAGCCTCCCATAAACAGTGGCAGAGCAGAACAGCCAGGGCTGTTCTGCTCTTGACAATTGAGAAGTTCAAGTTCTCGAAATGCACATGTCTAGCACTTGAGTAGATGAGCTACAACAGAGGAAGAGCACGTCCAGTTCCATCGCCGTCAGCTGAGATCATTCAGCCGAAGCTGTACAAGCTCACCAAAAAAGATGAAAACAGCTCAAGTCTGAAAATATGCACTTTAGTCTGCATATGATGAAGTTTTATTTTTGCTGAGGCTGCAGACGATGTAGTTAGAATTTGGTGTCGACAGCACAAATCCATCGACCCATGGAAGCAGCTGCTACTGGTGAAATGGTGCAGGGGGCCTGGGCGGCAGTTTCTTGGCGGATGTCTACCAACCAATCATTGACTGCATGCTTTGAGCGATCAAATTAATTTTTTTTTGCTGGTCACCATGTTGATCATATGTCTGCATTCTCTTTTGGCATTTTCTAATGGGTAACAGAGTTGTTGCTTAAACAACCACGTACCCATTAGTAACAGTGAAGCATGGTGTAGGTGACTAATGGGTACATTATTGTTGTTTTCCATTTTCAGCTGATTTAGATGACTATTCAAAAGGTAAATCTAAAGCAACAACATCCTATTTCAGAGGTAAAACATGATTTCTGCCTGGTTTCACAAACAAACGCATACCTCAGCAGTCATCAGATCCAACTTCAGTTAAACAATATTGTAATCAGGTGCAAAGAAGCGTCCACGAAAAAAAGCAACAAAAACAAACAATTAGACTTTAACAACCCTGTTGAAATTTAAATAAAAATCATCATGCAACCTCAAGTCAAAATCCAGCACATTTTAGATACAATTAAGGCCAAGAAGTGTCCTACTTAGTACGAGTATGGCAAGTGCAGCTCAGGAAAACTTGGCTCCCTCTTTTCTCTTCCCTGTATTTATTCTCTAGTTTTTTGACAGCAAGTCCCTGGAAAGTTAAGTAGTTGACATTCACAGAGCAAGTTCTTCTACAACCGACAATGAGATTTAGAATGAAACACCTCGACTTGGTCCCAGACTGAATAAAATACAAATAACTTCGGAACCTTTTTTTTTTTAGTTTTCTACTTTTCAAACGCTTTCAACACAGCAGTGGCTCATTTGACACCATTAAAAGATTAAATGCGAAACCCAACAGCCGCTTGACAGGAGCCACGCTTAAACTGACTGAACCGGTTTCCATCTGAAGTTGTGATAATCCATCAATGCAATGCAGTAATTAAAATCATCAAGAGCCATACTGTACGCTTGCTTTGATCCAGCCTATGGTAAATCAGATGATGCATACGTCTTTTTTAAAGCTAGCAGAAAGGCTATCAGAAATTCAAGCATTTGAGAAGACAAAGAGTAAAAACCAATACAAGGATAATCATGTCCTTACATAACTTTCAGAGAAACAAACTCTAGACAACCTCCTTTAGGTACAGCCTGTCTTTGCACCCCATTCTCCCTCAAGAACTGCCTTACTTGAGGCATAGACTCAGCAAGGTATTACAAATATTCCTCAGAGGATTTGGTCCATATTAAGGAGTTTGAATCCCCATTCTGTCTGACACTTCACACGCCTTTCCTGCTGATGGTGGTCAGAGGGCCCAGTGTTGCCAGTGCATGGCAGCCCCAGTGGAACAGTGTGGCAGCTCACCACCATCAGGGTGTGAATGTATGTGTGAGCGGGTGACTGATTGCAGGTACTGTGAAACGCTATACAAGGCAATAGAGGCCATTTGTTAGTGAATTTCTTTGGATCTTGGTACGATGCCTGGCTTTTGAGGATCATCTGGTGTACTTCACTTTGTCAGGCGGGTTCTATTTAAGTGATGTATTGGTTGAGAACAGGTGGGGCAATAATCTTGCCTGGGTGATAAAGATATGATAAACCACATTTAAGCTATGTTTTATCAGGGGGACGGGACAATTTTTTTTTCACAGAAGACCTTAGAAGTTGTTTCTTCTTTAATAATAAACACCACTCTGTGTTTACTTATGTTGTCTATGACTAATATTTAAACTAAACATGCAAAACAATAGGAAATCGGAGCGAGGACAAACACATTTTCACACCACCGTATGAGCTCAACAAATTAATACTCATTTGTGTGGTTTAAAGAATCAGCTCCAGCATCATGTGAGATTGTAAAATTGCTGGTATGAGGAAAAAAAATAAATAAAGATTTTCATCGCACTGTTGTGAAAAACTGGAGTGGAGCTAGTTTGGCACATGCATCACCGTGGTGATTCAGTGAGCGAGGGAGGAAGTCAGGCAGGAGGAAGAAAGAGGAGAGAGATAGTGAGCACAAGCTGGAGAGAAGACAAGAGAAGGAGACAAAAAGGGAGGGAGGGAGGATGCATCACTGAAATTAGGTCAGCTCCATTTTCAGAGACTTCTTAACGAGATAAAGCACGTCTCCTTATCAAATGTTTAGAAGACAAAATGAAAAAAAACAAAAGGATAAAAATAGAGTTTGAAAAAAAAAAAAAAAAAACAGAGACCGATCCGCTTTGGATCCCGCTGCAGTTCTGTCGTCACAATCTGACCCAAAACGCTTGTTTAGTTGAAACGAGCCATTGCACGTCACTTAAATTCATATAAAAAGTTATAGTAGGTGCAAAGTAATTGTATTTAGGTTAAAGTACAATTCACCTTGTGAGTTTGGTGCCTATTTGCTGCCTTGATTCCAGCCTCTCCTCATCCGTCTGCATAGGCAGGATGTTTTTCTCCTCCAGCTCTCGTTTTGATGGACGATTGCTCAGCTTGATGGCCAGAGAATCTTTTCGTAGCACTTTCTTAGCCAGAGTACCTTCCAAAATAAAAAGGCCATATTAATGATTTAAAGTTCTTTCATTTTGGGCCCAGATGTGAAAGTTTACAGTATACACAGCACATTCAGTAGTAAATGTCTTCCTCCTGAAAGACCCCCAAGGTTGTGGGAGGGTGCCACAAATTTTAATTTCAGAACATATATAATTACCCTGATTACGACATCTCAACACCACTGGTTCATTACAGTGGCCTTAAAACCTCAATATAAGCTCCAGCCTTGCTCACTTGTGAATATGGAGTCGTCGTCTTCGTCATCTTCCTCATCGTCATCCACATCATCCTCTTCATCCTTGTACATACTGGGCAGGTCTTCGTAATCAGACTCGTTGGGCATGTTCTCCTTGTCGTCCTCGTACTCGATTATCACTGATGGCACTTCTCTCCTGTCCAAGGGAGCACACTGAACACTGCCCAGTAAAGCAGAGCTATGGATGAAAAAGGACATTTTGTTATGAATGTTATTTTTATTGGACTTTGACCATCTGGTCTTATTAAAGAAAAGCAGTTTTGATATAGAGTGACATGTTAAACGAACAAAAGATGGAATTTCTTTGGTAAACCTTATATTTAGTTTTATTTATTTGATTTATTAAAACTATGTGTTGGTAATATACAGCAGACATTTTCTGTAGTGACCAGAAAGGCCATCCAATCAAACTGAAAGATGTATGGACATTGGGAAGTCAAATAAATGCAGGTAAATTGACGAATGAAACTAAAACCAAACTGACCGATGAACAAAAGGCAAAATGGCTCAAAAGACAAATTGACAAACTACAAGTAACAAACAGAAGGACAAACAAACAAAACGATGGATCATCAGATAGTCGGACAGACAAATGAACAGAGCAGTGGAAAATAAATCAATGGACAGACAAACAAATGGACAGAGGAACAAACATCACGAGAGGTGAAAGGACAAATAAATGGATTGATGGCCAGAGAGAAGGACAAACAGATGGAACAGGCAAATAGAGAAATGGACGGACAGAAGAAGAGAAACAGAAGGACAGAAGGATCATGTGAGACAGACAAACAGATCTATGAATAAAAATACAAATGGACAAAGAAATGGGCAGATGGAAAAAATCAACATTAATACAGGAGGCAAACTTTGGAAATACTAACTTGTTCTATGCTCCGATTATTTTTCTATACCAATTCAGGTCTGCAAAACATTTTGCTTAACTCCCATACTTTTCCAGACTCCAAGAACCCTGAGGTTCACAAACCAAACAACCATATCAAAAACTTATCCAAGTAATTCAAAAGAAATCCTGAAGAATAAACTTCCGTTTCCTGAGGCATCACAACTTAACCAGCTGCATATTTGATAGAATGATTAATAAACAGTCTGGTTGAAGCTTCTTATGATGAGCCACTGTTATGCAACCACTCCAAGCTTTCAGACTAATTGTGAGCTCTGTCAGGAGCATTACTTCCTTATCCCTGCCCAAACAGCTCTGGTGAAAAAAAAAGAGCTCCTAATGCAAGAGGTTACATAATGTCCAATCTACTACCGTGTCACTCTTCTCCAAACATGAAGAAGCTCGGCTCTCGTCAAGAGCAGCTGGTCATGTTATGTCAGGCCAAACTGCTGGAGGGACGCCTACTCCATGCGTTTGTGCCCACACATACACACATTTCACTGAAAAAAAACAGGGCAGGCTGCCCTGAGAGGCAGTGTGCTGATTTAGACCTGTACAACGGAGCTGCCAGGATACGACCTCAATGAAAACAGAAGATACTTTTGAAAATAAGCTAACAGTGAACTCGGTGCCAAACAAATCCACAGAAAAATTCAAAACCGGAAAACTTTTTTTTTCTGTAGTTAATAAATGTTGTGGGGTATTTTATACAGTGGATTAATGCTAGTTAGAGGACTACAGACTTATTGGCAATTTGTTTTAAATTGTTTCAGTTGGCACACACGTTCAGCAAAGTTCAGTCAAATCCAACCAAGGCACTGCGGATCAGGTTATACAGGAAGTTAGACCAACGTCGACTCCTAATCCATCCTTTCCTCCCCCCAGACAGATTTAACAAGACAGACACTGACCTTTCAAACCGCTGCATGGATAGTGCCAGGGTTTTATTGAGCTCCTCTATGATGCGGCTGGGGGCGTGCAGGCCGCCGTATTGGAGCTGGAGCGGGTGGCCGTGGCTCTGGTGGAGCCCGGCGAGCTGGGAGGGCAGAAGCGTGCCGTGGTGAGACGGCAAACCCTGGGGAGGCGCGCACTTTGGCGGGAGCGTGCTGAGGGGGTTTAGGGAAGGTGACGGCGAGGAGTCCAGGCCGCCTGGAGGCACGCAGATCATCACTTTCTTAGGAGGCAAGGGTGGGGAGTGCTTCGCCCCGGGCATGCAGGGCAACTTCATTGGCTGGCAAGAATCTTGAGCGGAAACAAAAACAACAGTAAACTTAGGACGCGGCTGCGTCAAATCTCTTAAAAACTGCCAACAAAGAGGGATAAACAAAAGTTGTAAACGATCACACATGGCTACCAACGTCAATGCAGAGGGAGTGGGAATTAGGCCAAAATAATGCCTCTTCCTGCACCAACAGATTGGCAACGACAGTGAGAGCCCAGCTGAGTCAACTGCAGGGGGTTTTAATGAGAATACTATAATCCTATGAGCATGTGTGGCGCAGGTACAGCGTTGGGAACGAGCAGTCACTGGTCATGAGCTGTTTGGCAGGCTCAGATGACAAGGCAAGCTTATAGTTAAGGCAGCAAATCCCAAGGAAACATTCGACTGACCTGTGCTATGGTTTGGGATCCTAGAGAAAGGCTTCGGAGGCAGGGCAGGAGGCTGCTTGTGGTAAAGTGGGGGCTTGGCTGGGGTCTCCTGATGGTCATTTGGAAAAGATACAGATTTCTTGGTGGGCAGGACCATAGATGTCTTCATGGAAGGTTCCTGAGGGCAAATGCTGCCATCCATAGAGGATCGGAATTCAACAGTAGCTAAAGGGGGAGAGGGAAAAATGACAAAACAGAGCATATGTCATCATCGAAAAGCATGCATTACTGCAGTGGTTAACAGTTATTTGACTGTGCTATAAAACTGCACTGTGTGCCTAGAAAGTACATAATTCCTCCCCTTTAAGGCAACCTGGGCTTCCTAGAAACCTCAGGAAAGTGACAGGCTGATTCCCTCTGCATCAGGCTGCACTGAAGCAGTGATTTATGCAGTCCTGACCTAGTATTGCGATTACATACTGCATAGTATATGGACACACTATTCAAAAACCAAATTCAGTGTTCTCACGAGCTTCATGCAACTTGCTAGAGCTTAACGAATCCCTGAAACATTTTAATCATGTATGCAACAGATCATGAAACTGTGGCAGGGAAATGGATCAATTCAAATTGTGTTATTATTCTTTAGTCTCCAACTGCAGATTTCAAAGCGGTTTGTTTCTAAATGTTTGCAATAATCTTTAATAGGCATTTTCAGACATGTTCTCGAGAAAGAATCTGGTTGTACGCTCTTTAGTCTCACTGAGACGACTCTCCGCTGTCTGCAGCATGAAATTTGAATTAATTTCTTACATATAAAAAAAAGGAAAAAAAAAACTTATCTTCTCTCCCCACATTTTGGCAAGAGTAAGCGGACTTTTACAGCCTTGCCAGCTTTTTTTTCTCCCCTCTTTAAAGCCCTAAGGCACAGACTTTGTTCGACTCAGATACAGAACGTTTTTAATAGAGGCTACTGAAATCCAACAAAATTTCAATAATGAAAGATTATATCACTGGACGCTCCGTGTCAAATGTTTAAAAAGGAACATCAGAGAGCGAGGACTTATGACACGGTAAATAAAAGGGTGGTTCAGCATTAAACTCACCTTTTTCAAAGATCTCCTTCAGAACTCCTCTCTTGATGAGTTCATCTCTGCTTTGTCGCAGGGACATCTTCCTCTCCAAAGCTGGGAGTGTAAAAGGAGAAGTTTGTTAAATGTTTGTGAATCCCCACCGTCCATAAACGCATCGCTATCTTTTGCGCGTTTATTAATTCGGTTTGGCGTCGGCGCCTTTTAGAAAGCACTTTATAAGACGATCCACATCAATAAGCAGGTTCCCTTGCGCACATTTCAATGTGATTATGCTCTCTAAAAAATGTTATTTTTTTTATATAGAAGGCCTGATTGACTGTGTTCAGTTGTTGACTTAAAGGAATCTGTTCACAAATAGATTTACTTGCAGTACCATTACATGCACAGAAACAAGATATTTTGCATCCCGAGCAAAATGTCAAACATCACTGTATTGGATGTGATGCAGAAAGATGCTAGAGCTGCAGCTCATTGTTAGTGGTCGTCATGGTAACACAGTATGCTTTACTGTGCTTTTAAGGAGCTTAGCAGGCAGAAAAATAGATTTGACCTGTCCAGCAGAGATCGGTGAAATAAAAGGTTTATCACATCATCAGGAGAGCAATTCAAGTCAGTGAAGCTGCTCTGTTGCCAATACTGCTAAAAAACATACTAATTATTATTTATTTAGCCAAATGCCAACACTGTTTAATTATTTTTTTAGAAAATATTATGTATCAAAGGAGGATAAGGAAATTTTGACTTTTCAAACTTCACAGAAAAGCTTAAAGCTGCAGCAGGTAATCATTTTTTATGTAATTGCTGTGAATTACAAAAAAAATATGCTTTTTTCTGTAATTTGTTAAAACTGTCACTATACTGACCCACAAAGCAATAATTTGTGGGACAAAATACTATACATACATAAATAAACAACCAATCAGTGCCAGTCAGGAGGAAGATCTCATCACTGTCAATTGCACTTGTATATTCAATTTTTTTTCACATATTATAGCTGCAGGTTAATTTACTGGGTTCATTACATTAATGGTACCCCATGCACAGAGACAAACATTTCAGAAATGTAAGCTAATGCTAATCACAAATACTAGATGCTAAAAACAGCTTGAAATATAATCTCCAAAATTTTGTTTTCTATATTTTAAAACATATTACCAGAACACTGTTTCACAGTGACTCGTTTCTCACGTGTATGGTGACATTAATTCTGATAATATAAATGAATAACGACCACACTTGGCCGGAGGGCTAACTAAAAAATAACAGTTATCACTGTTCTTCTTTCTTCCCAAATTATAGATCTGAAACAGAGAAAATTGGTACTGGTAGGGCAAAGCACAAAAACTGGAGATGAGCCACAAAATTCTGATCTCTGCCTCGCTTCTATTTTTAGGTTTTAGAAAATGCAGCACTTGTCCTCTCAGCTACCGAAGGTGATTATATCCAAACCTATCCCTGCATAGGAACTAGGTAAGAATGAGAAATGAGGATGTGCAACAAACACTGTCCATAGAGGACTCCCACCAGGCTTCTGTACTTTGGCTTCTGCTTATGAGAAGGATCACAGCTTCCGCCATCTGTGCTTTTGATTCAAGAGTCCCAACTCTGCCTGATATTTTTTGGCAATGGCATTGTGTTCGATGGCAAGTTGCACTACTGAGCTGATTTGTGACAATAACGGCACACTGACCGTCTCTTCGTTTCGTCACTGCACAGCAGACTTGAGGACAAAAGCTCCAGAAGAAATTCAAAAAATACAAAAATCTGACAGACAAGGTTGCAAGACAATAATTTGGATAACAATGAGGCTCAAATGATCCATAGTCTGGCATGTTACTAGTAAACGTGCTATAGATTTTAGACGTAGCTAAAACATGCCAAACATCACTGTGTATGTAAAAGCTTTCAAACGTAAGCCAGTCTGAGAGCGGAGCCAATCATGAAATTAGCTATGACATAACCGTCTAATCTTTCCCCATTTTTTAAAAAAGGAGAATGATCAGAATACCCCCCGGTTTGATGCACAAAATAAAAAAAACCCTCACACTTCTGGAACCCGGTAACGTGGTTAAATTAAGTCTTTGAAATGCAAATAAATTGTGCCTTTTGCAGACGCTATTTTGAGCTTTTCCTGCAAGCATCCACATTAAAAATTGATTATGCCCCACATCAGGGAGCAAATTTAACATTAGGTCATGCATATCAAGGGGATAGTAAACAGAGCTATCAAAGAGTTGACCCAGAATCAACACGGCACAATTTTTAGACTGATTGTGCAAGCAGTAACTTCACCAGACTGCTTTTCTCGAGCCCTGCAGGGACTGCATGGAGAAAGGAATCATATCACATCCATGCTTTCAAGCTGCACTTCAATACAAAAACAAATACTGAAAAGTACACTGACCGTGATGGCAACAGGCAGGAAATTATTACAATTACTTAAATGCTTTGCAATTACTAGGCATGGTGTGGTGAAGTACTTATAAATGCATTAAGAAGCAAAAAAAGAAAACAAGTGACCGTAATGATGACATTAATTTAAATCAATGATTTATTTACAATTTATTATTTTATTTATTAGTATTTTTGAAAGTCCCTCCAGTGTACGACAGATTTTTCTGATATCCAATCTTACATTGAACTTACAGGGAAGGAAAATGGAATCTGGCACTGAAATTGCACAAAATGAAATTAGAATTTGACTTTCCTGATCTGCATGATAGCCGTCTAATAATGAAACCTACAAAAACATTGTCAGTAAGTAAACAAACGAGGAGAAACACGTGGTAAACGGTCACCCTTGAAAAGGCAGTTTAAAAATCCATTCAAGGATTATTCTTCTTTTCCCCCCCACCTAAGTGAAAAACAATTATCCAAGGTTTTATGACATAATTGTGATGTGCACGCTTATGCAATACCATTTACTCAAAAGCTTGAGTGAGAATATCAGGTCCTCAGATCTGACAGACCAACCACGTGCAATCAGAAAATAAAGCGAGACAATTGGTCAAATTGAAGCAGACATGTCTATAACACCACCTGAGCATGAAGACAAAATAAATGTCCTTTTCCCTTAAAAGGGTTTAAGCAATATGCATTCATTATTAGATGGTTTAAGGTGGATTTTCATTTCAATACCATCAGGATGGTCTAGTGAAGAGCATTCTACTCAAATTTCACAGCCATACCAATCTCTCTTTTCTTGAGCAAGACTAGTTTTTGCTTATTCTTGATTACAGTTTTTTTTTTGGAGCAAACTCCCTAAAAGAGATCAAATTCTCTTCCTCCTTCTCTGATGGATGTAGTGGATTTGGATAAGACCATAAATTAATAACAGTATCGTCACGCTGCATGCGTCAGTGAACACACTTGAAATTATATTTGAAATACCTCATAAGAAACCTTTTTTCTTTACTGATAAACATTATACTAGTTAGAATTTCAAAAATATATTTTGGATTTTCTGAATGGTATTAATACTTTTTTTGTTGTTCCCCCTCCCACTCATTGTCCTTCAAATCCAGATTGTTTTCATATATTTTTCTTAGTATTTGGTAAATTCATCTTTTAAAGACAAATGACTTGGGTAATTATTTTGGGCATTCTTTAGCATATATAAACACTTGAACATAACCCATTCAGTCATCTGAACAGCGAGTTTCCATCCCCTTCAGCCCCCCAAAAAGTAACCCGCATTTAAGCTGTAAATAATTTCGATGTTAGATGGATACCGTGTCTCTCAAAGGTGTCGAGGTCAAAAGAAGCCTAGTCTATTTAATCTGTTCTAAGGAGAAAGAACTGGACACTTACTGAGGACACTCTGCTTACACCATAATAAATGCAGCCACAACATCCAACCTCCTCCTCTATTGATTTCAGTGCTGCACTTGGATTTTTAGAAGAAAAAAAAAGGCAAGGATGTTCAACTGTGAAGTGACCCAGATAGTCAGAACATATTCTACCAACCCTGAGGCTCAGTAGCTCAAAGTGAGCGTTACAAAAACGGCATTAAAACTTTTATGGAGAATTTCATCAACAGGGAACCAAAAGCGCTAATCTTGAGAAGTTTTGTCAAAACAAGATCTCTGCACCTACAGAAGTCCTGCCAAGCTTTTTGATATGTATAATGCACAGTCAGCTTGTACATACAAAATGTGTACTTTATATTGAAATTTGCTACTTAATCCAGTGAAACGTGGCCATCGGAGAGATGCCGTTCATCTGCTAATGAGATTAAAACTACGACACAAAGATAACATCAGAGAAACCAGACGCCTGTTCTGATGAGTCTTTAGATCTATTACTGATACAAGCTTACTGTGAAAACTGTGCAAAGCGCTATGAGTCAACATGATGATACGTGCAACAGCCGCCCATCCTCCACCTTTCCTGAGGTGAAGACTACAATAACTCTGTGCTGGAATTCATCTACTTAATATCATGCCACATCTATAATCCTCTATGGAGATCAGCATCCAATTATCCAGACCAACATCTGCATAGGCGGCGGCCGGTTTGCTCCCTGCTTGAAGCAGGAATCGTTATAAACAGTTCGGTTTTGAGGGCAAACGTGAAGACAAAAAACACTGACATCCGAAACATGAAGAATTATACATTGTTAATGTAAAACTCAAACAGACCAAAAAGTTACCATCAGTACAAAGTAAGAGAATTAAGGTCTTCAGTAGGTCCACGACAAGTAAAACAAAATGGAAAGTTTAGTGAATGTTCTGGAACAGCACAGAACAAAAGATAATATTTCCCACACATCACTGACAGGTAATTTAGGTTACGGCTTCGAAAGTTCTACAATCTTTAGTCGTATCATTAGCAAAGCAAAATGTATATTTAATAAGGTGCCAGAGCAAGTGATTGGATGATCGGAGCTTTAAAGTAACGCCTCGCCCAGGGTCACGTCGCCATGTGATCGGAGGAAGCAGGAAGGGAACGCTCAACTCCTGGATCACAACACAACTACCCTTTTCCACTGAGGAACAGTTTTTCTTAGAAAACAATTGGAAAATGCCATTGGGTACTGTAAAGAATATTAATCAATATATATAATATTCTTTATATATGCTATTGAAATGACATGTTTTGGGTTTTTCTTTTATTTTTACTCAAGGTCATAATACTTTGAATCTTGCGGAAAGGTAGACATATTTCGATGTTCAATGAAAATCAAGGTCACCACAGCTACAGTTGCCAATATTTGGATTTTTTTAAACCAGTTATTTTGTTTTGGTCCCTCGTATTTTTCTATGTTCATCTTTTGTCTCCCCTCTCTCCTATTTTCTTTTTCTCCTCCCTCTCTCTTATAATGGAGTGTCATCCACTTGTTTTGCTGGCGTCAGCCGTCGTTGCCAAATAATTTTGGTGTTCACACTGAATCCTCTTTCAAAGCCAGTGATAACCTGTCACGTCTAATGGCACTGCCTCAAAGTAAAGTGTCCATGATGTTTTCAGTGATAAAGCACTACGTAAGCAAGTAGTTCCCTAAGCTCAGGCAGCTGCTACAGCGTTGCTCAATCCTCCATGAAACATACAGGTCATTTTATTTTATGCATAAAGCTGACCTTTAAGGTGACCTACATTGCCAAACGTTCAAAACTATTTCGTTCTGAGAAAGCAGCCACTGTGCTCAGAGAATATAATTTCTGCGAAAGCCTCAGGACAGTATCCAGAAAGTTCCAGGAATGCATATGGGTAAGTTCTGGGAAAATCTGTTGCAAGTTTCATGCCGTTTCTAGCCTGGTTTTGTTTTTGCTATAGATGCAAGAGGCAAAAAAAAAAGTCACATTCCTTTTATTTGGGGTTATAAGAGTTTAGTTTCAAGCGTCAGCCTAAAACGGATGTGACAGGGAATTGTCTCTGTAGAAACACGGACAGACTACAGCAGCTGCCAGAGCTTTGGGAGCTACTTGGGAGACCACTTATCACTGAAAACATCATGGAAAACTTTACTTTGAGGCAGTGCAGTTAGACGTGGAAGGTTATCACTGGCTTTGAAAGAGGATTCAGTGTGAACAATGAAGGCACCAAAATTATTTGGCAACGGCAGCATTATGCAAACAAAACAAGTGGATGACAAAAGCATGAAAAGAGCCATTTCTCTCAACTCCACAGCGTATTAACACCATGAATAAAAAGCATCTTTTGTTTCTTGGTTCTTGATTATTGTCACTCACCACAAAAGGGAGATGCTGTTATCACGGGGCAAGCATAAATGGACCAATGAGGATTTACAGCAACTCCATCATTGTTCTATCAAGCAGGCTCTCTGGTGTAATACAGCAAAACAGTCAAGCATCTAAAGCAGCAGAATGTTTTTGATCAGCTTTTTTTGTACAGAGCTGAATGCCCGACAATTCAGAGAAAGGAAGTTGGCAGATGGATTGGGGTATCCAACGGTTAAGATAAACCAGAGCCAAATCTTTACTGAAAAAATAGAGTGAATCAAAAAGTAAAATCCGGCTCATGTTTGCTGGAAAGCGATGAAATCAAAACTAAAGCCGTTATCACAGAGAACAGGATCAAATTAGATTGAGGCTGAATCATTCAGCAAACTCACTCGGAGGAACCCTAAATTTCACATCCAGAATCTGAACAGCTTGTCCTGTTCAGCCTGGAATTAGAGTAATTGCTCAGAATCTGCAAAGGGGAGAATTTTGTGTCTAGTTTGGGAAGTGCAGCCTGACAAACCGTCTCCCTCGGTTCAAGCACCCTGACAGAAGCTTTCGGGACGCGTCTGGCCATAAAAATAAACACAGCCACAAATGAGGCCACCGTGTCCTTCAATCGCGCCGCCTGGACGTCACAGCATTGTAAATATCTAAGAACATTTTAAAGAGCACCTTTACATAAAATAAAACGATGCTGTTATATCCATGCTTTGTTTTGTGTTTTTATTGTCTCTGTCCAATTAAAAATAAAAAAAACGCACATTGGATGAAATGAAGAAGAATACCAATATTTTACCTGCAGATGTCTGCTTGAACTTTTCACTCTTCTTCTTTCTCCACTTCCAGGGCTTGAGGAGTCTGCCAAGAGTCGCAAACTTGCTCCGGTGACGGATGGGCGGCGTGTGTGTGCCAGAAACCAGGGACTCGGAGCGCATGGCAGACAGCCGCTCTACTTCTTCAGCTGGAAATAAATGATTTAACAAATAAATAAATAAATAAAAAACAAACAAACAAACAAGCTTATCTTCTGGTAAACCGTCGTGCACGCTGAACCAGGAATTGGAAGAAGTAGACTCTTTCACTTTTTAAAAGGTCCCGGCGGTGGGAAACGTGTGCCGAGTGGCTTCCTGAAATCTGTAGTAACTTAATGAGACTGAACCAAGAGCATAAACAAACCTGCACGTCAGATATCATTATGCAGAACGTGCTCCGAGTACAAACAGTTTGAGGCTGCGCCCCTTTCAGAGCAATTGATGTGTCACTCCAAACAAAAAAAAGAAAAACTAAACAGACTGACAAGCAGCTCATTATGGAGGGAATTTTTCAGCTCCTCATGAAATATTCACGAAGCCCAGCCTTCTGGCTTTAAAGTACTGTCTGACATCAAAAGCAAAGAATGTACAGCATTTTGTCCCAACGCAAACTGCTACAAAGAAATGTGATGCAACATGCAAAGAGCAACAAACCACCACACTAATGAGACAAAATATTTGGCCAGACCCAAAAATGGTGAAAAAAATGTGAGGGGTACATGACACAGCGCCATGCAAAATCTGTTTCAAATTTTGTCACATTATGATCCATGGTTTTTCATTTTTTCTTACATAGAAATGCCTCAAAACTCTGTTGGGCATTTGTTTCTTATAGATCGAGCTGCAAGTCTTCTGGAGCAGCTAAAGACTAAAAGTTTGCTAGATCAAACTATCAAATTGCTGTGAGATAGAAGTCACAGCAATTTGGCAATAGTTGCCATTTAATTTGCAACTATTGCCACATATTTTCAATTGTATTCAAATCTGGACTTTGATTGGGTTGTTCTTAGAAAAATATCTTTACATCTACATATTTAGGTTTGCTGTCCTGCCGTTTTCGCCCTGATCTCCAGTCTTGTGAAGCCTCTCATAGGATTATCCAGCAGTTAACAAGAACACCACTGACCTGCATCATTATCCCACCAGAAGAAAAGCAGCCCTGCAGAAAAACACTGCCAGCGTGCAACAAAGCTTCATTTTTATCTAATCTGAGGAATGTGTTATTCCACTTTTGGCATGCACACAATAAATATTGGAGCAAACTTTAAACAGGACTTCTTTTGTATTTCTTAAGAGAAAATAAAAATATACCTGGTCCCACCATTTTTCCAAAAACATCCGTTTGAATTCAAAACAAGCTAATATTTCTTCAAAAAGTAATATTTCTTCAAAACGTAAATGCGATTGTAATTAGGCATTTTCTCTTGCATGGTACTTTAAATGAGCTCAAACTCAATCGACAATGAAGTGCTGAAATATTTGTATTGATCATTAGTGGGACAATGTTTCAAGTGGGCCAATTTATAAAAGTAGTATATGAAAAGCAAATAACATTCAAAATGATTTTAATTCCTTCACAATGATGTATATTGTCATAGAACCCACCATTAACTTTTCAAAATAGCTCCACAGCTCAACTGAAAATTAGAAAAAATAGGAAAGCACTTAGAAATTGACATTTTGAACTGATCTTTTAGATACCACATGGTGCAGTATTGCATAAAGTCATACACTGCCATTCATTTATTTTTATACCGGAAAGTAATTATTGTGTTGCAGAGTAGGTCGATTAACTAACTGGATTTATTTTGATGTATGATTTTTAGATTTATTCGTAACAAAATATCAATCTCCTAAAAAGCTGGAGCAATAAAAAGGTTAAGAATCAATCCTATATATAAAAGATGATCTTCAGCAGGATCAGATTTCATCCATGACATCCTGACATGAAAGAATGTTTCATTCATATTATTTGCCATCAAAGACATGGACATAAGGCAGACGTATCCCTGAGGAAAAGGGATGGCTGGATAACTAATCTGACAGTAATGAAGTGCACACATATTTCCAACAGATTGCTACTTGAGTGCAATCTCGCTTGTTTGCTGCTCTATAAATAACTTCACAATGGGTGCTGATTTTTAAATTTTCTTCATTAGAGACTAGAGACGGAAAACAACTTGAAGCAGAGTGACTTTAAATACCCACATGATGTGCCTTTTTTTTTTTTAGAAACTTCACTAAAGTCCAAGTGATGGCTTGGTACATCAAACACCTTCAAAGGCTTCATCACTGTAATATGTATGACACTTTGGGTGCAAGAGAAGGTTTGAAATGTGTTCAAAGCCATTAAGATTAAATATATTCTCCACCCAATGGAGGTCTTCAAATAAACTGGAGCATTTTCAAGCAGGAAACGCACGAGCACACGTTGAACAGTCACTGTGATGGTGCAATGTTCTACAATCTGTTCAAGATCCAGGCAGATGAGACAGAGACTCAATCTGCAAAATGAAAGGAGACCAAGAAGAAAAAAACACAGTTTATCTCTTAGTAACATGGTTAAAGTGCCAATGTCCCTTCAAGACAGGCGATCACTGACCACAGCATTTCCTCCCACTTTGTCTTCATCATGACCCACGATACACTCTGTTGTAGTCCTACAATGTGTCTACTTTTAATTAAAAACACTTGTTTGCCTACCAAAATGGCTGAGTGATGATGTAATGACTTTGAATTAGGAAATGCTTGAAGCAAACAGGCTGTAAAAGCTGCATGGCCTCTATGGAGTAAAACAGGGGAATGGAAACTATTGAATTATTCCAAATTACTTCATCTGAATGTCTATTTTTGGTGGAAAGGAAAGCAGTGGTGAAGTTGCCCTCTCCTCGGGCAGATTCTATTCACTTTACTGACATTATTAGAAATAGAGTCACTCTTACTAAAACAATAAACAGTCCGAGAGAGACCTATCCGTCATAGAGCCTTGAGGTGCAGTGCTAAGGGCGAAGCCCCACAAACCTACTCACCGTCCTGCGTGTTATTTCCACGGCTGCAGTTGCTGCAAATGTGCTTGATTTCCTTCCCGATCTGACAGTGGATGGTGAAAGGCATGTTGTTGTGGTGGTGGTGGTGGTGGTGGTTCTGCTGCTGGTGCGGATTCTGGCCGCGGTCCTTCTTGTTACTTAGAGACATTATTTTGACCAGGCTGAACGCCTTTTTCTTGGGTTTCTCCACCGCCACGGGCGTGTTTTCTCGGTACCCCGTGGGAAGCCAGGCGCCGTGCATGATGGCAAACGCGGGATCCACCGCCGGGTAATTGGCCGTCTTAAACATACGGACGAGGAAAAAGGAAATATTTTTTTTTTTTTTTTAAATCGGCGCGATGTTACTACGATGCGGGGATTCAATTTAAAAGGGCCATCTTTCGAGTCCAACCTGACCTACTCCGTGGATCCCGAGTCGATCGCTCTTCCGTTATTCCACACCTTTTTTTTTTATTTATTACCTGAGATCCGTATTGTGCTCTGTGGTAGATTCTGTTGCGCAAAGTCGCAGCTGCTCGCAGATCCAAGGGAGCTAATAATAAGAGAGTCCGAGTAGTGAATGGCAGTGACTGTCTCTCCCTCCTGGTGCCGTGGACTGCAGTAGGTTGTGGCTAATCCACGATTAACGGATCTGAGCACTGGCTGCAGCTGATTGGCTGCGCAGTGCGCTCCTTCAACAACCCTGTGTGAACCGAGCGAAAGTTGGTCGTTCTCCATCTACTGTACAGGTCGCCAAGCTGCACCACCCTACATACATACTGGGATCATTTTCTGTTATGTTAAATCAGCACCAAGATTGTTCTCAATTAACAAAACGTCAGCACAACAAATGACAGCGGTCGCCACATTCAGGAGACCAGATGAACAAACCTAATCAAGACACAGTGATTTGCATAAATAAGGACAGACAAAAAAATAAATAAATTAATTAAAAAAAAAAAAATATATATATATATATATATATATTGGGGGGTTTAATATAGAAATAAACAAATGCAATACTTTAAACAATTTTTCAAAGGAATGCTTTGTATGCATAGTAAAACCTTCCTTTTCTGCTATATTGCCTGTTATGTCTCACTCTATTTGTAATATTTTTTTATTTCCTGTTGCATTTTCCTTCACAATAAATACAAAGCATTGTAACTGTTCAAAGGTCATTTAACCCTTTCTCATCCACCACATTCTGTAACCACAGGTTTTGCCTCAACCTCCTTCCATTTTACTCTCATACAAAATCCATTTGTAGCTACTAGGTACTCAACCATTTTGTATAGTTTTGTATTTCTGAGTGGTATGGATGCAGAGTATAGTATTATAACATCAGAATGTGGAAATTGCATTGTTTAATATGGTGATATCGCTCATAATGACCCACATCTTGTTCTCTTCTTTCTTTTATTTCCAACATCACATTATCTCCACCACTGTCCCTGAGCTTTCTGATCTTGGTCAAAAAAATCCTGAGCAGTAAAGGACCTTCAAGTACTTCAAAAAACATTATTGAAAAGCAGAGTTTGAATGTATTCCACCTGAAATTCCTTATACTATCAAATATTGCATTCAAGCAAAGTTCCAATATTGCTGATGTACTTTTTTTTATTTGAGTCACAATACCAAATTTCCTTGCAGCAAACTATGACAATCCACCTTGAGGATGACAAATATCCTTGAAAGCCCTGTGTATAAAATCTACCAAGGGCTGTTTGTGTTCCAACCAAAATGACAAAGAAATGAACTAGTAAAGAGGTACAAGTACCAGTAATGGTTGCATTTCCTCTTAGAAATAAACAAACAGCTAAAATCAGAATAGCAACACTGTGTAGCGTTCTATATTTTGGTGTATAATTACTGAATCACAGTGTATTGTTGATATAGAAATATGTAAAACGGACAGAGAATCTCATCACCAGAGTCAATAAATGCTGAGGGAGCATGACTCAATAAGAACCATCAAGTAATTTAATAATTAATGTGATGAGATGGTCATTTTATTTGAACTGCCTTTATTTACACACTCGTGGTTGTTTTACATCTGCTGCATGATGTTCCATGATCTGAACTTTTATGCAGAGCCAGTCTAAAGGCAAAATGTATAAATGAAATAATTAACAGCTCATAAAAAACAATAGAACTAACATTTTGAATGGGAAATTGCTAATCTTAAAATAATAGACCCCTCACTAAAAAGACTTAGAATAATATCATTCTTCAAGAATTTCAAATGCCCAGTAATTTGATTCCAAAAGCTTTTTGTGTAAATTCTTGTGATCATTGCAAATATTAAAGGTCCATTAATGACCCATTAATAATGGAAAAGACGGGGGACCCCCAGGGCACATCCCACCACATTTCCTATAGAGCAGTGACTGATAATGGACTGAGGGGTGAGATAGGATTGTTGTGGGGGAGGAGGGAGAGTCTTTGATGTCCCCACAATGAGCCCCAGCTTATTCCAGTGGCATCAAAGCTCTCTCTGAAATGAGGTGGAGGCACACACATCTACTCCCCTCACATTGCAATGCAGTGCTTGCATTGCCTTGCCGTCAGTTGCCTACTTTATGACAAAAAAGCTGCTATGTTGTGCCTTGTTACGCCTTTAAACTCAGAAATTTGTGAAATAGGAGCTTCTTCTGAGCCATAGCTCATTTGCAAACTATTTGAGAAGGTTGCAAAATTGATTTAAAGCGTATTCTTTTGACTAGAATGAGAAAATTGTTTTTCCATCTATTCCTTGTCTATATCTGCTTGTTCTTGCAGGGTCGTAAGGAGGTTGGTTGTTGTTGCCAGTGATCACTCGGCGAAGAAGCAGGGTACACTCTGAACAGGTTTCCAGTCTATCACAACATGGGGACACACAGGACAAACAACCGGGCTAGTGCAACATACTAGTCAGTTTAGAGTAAGGGCAATTTAGAGTATTCAATTAACATAAAGCCTTGTTTTTGGACTCTGGCAGAAAGCCGGAATAGCTAGAAAGAACCGACACATTTACAGGGAGTACATGCAAACTCCAAGGCTTCATGTAGACTGTTGTAGTTCAATCATTTTTATCTCTATACACCACCCAGGTCTGCTTACCAGTTTCGGGACCCAACCAGAAACCCTCAGTGTTATTACCTTGAGAAATACTGAGATTTGGTTAAGAGATTTGCCAAAAAAAAAAAAGGTCAAATGTTTCAAGCCATACAAATGGAACAGATACAGAGTGGCATTCAACGTCCAGCGCTGGGCGTCGTTTGGCACACCTTTGGGGTAACACCAAGTGAGGCAAAGATTGTAGCAGGAGTTTAGCATATTCTTCTACACAATCTGCACCCTCCCTACATGGTAGTCTAATCAGTTTCAATCCATTTATGTATGACTGGTGACAGCTGCACACAAACATGGTTGTGGTAGCTGTAGCAGTGTCCTTGTAGCAGATAAGAGATAGAAGAAAACACAGAATCCATAACAAGACTACAATTCAAACCCAGGTACTTCTTTCAAGATACCAGTGATACCAACTGCAACTGCAAATGTCTGGTTCAAGAACATAGTCATATGATGTATTTACTGTATATATTTTGTCGTGTTTTTTGTTATTTTGTGCTTTACATTTCTTATTTAAATCAAAATTGACCCCATTTCTTCTAACACAAAAGTATGTGCACATTACTTGTGCACATTACTTCTGCAAGGAGTTACTGGGTTTTACTTCTTTTCAAGCATTACATGTGATCTTTGCATAGTGTAGCTGGTGTTTAGGATTTCTCTCTTCATCAAATAAATCTTAGAAAACCAGATAAAATGGGGCCATCTGTTAGCTGTAAACCATAATGATAGTATGCAGCACTATCCTTATGTCAGCATTGTGTCAGCCAGCCCTAACCACTTCTCCAGCACATTGGTCAGATTTAATTAGCCTCTCATCTGACATCCAGAAGGATATGTCTGCTTTACTGTAAATGTATACAGAGAGAGAGAAAAGAGAGAGAGAGAAGGTGCAGATTATAGACTCTCACCTAAGGAAAATCTACAGTATATCCCACCTCCATTTAACCTGTTTGCTACCAGACAGCCAGAGGTTCAAACATCAAAAGATACTGGAGGGAAAATTCCTTATAATATATCACTGCTTTAAAGATTGTGTTACTTCTCGTTGCCTGGTTCTTTCAAACTCGTATGATTTTAGGAGCATGGCTTTTCCCAAATGTTAAAGGAAACATTCACCTAGCAATTTGAACTGTCCATTTTTTTAGTGAACCACAGTAAATTAGGTGTTTGCAACAGAATGTCGGCCAACTTCCTGTCCAACACTTGAGGACTTTCATACCAGTTAAAAAAATCAAACGCTGCTGCCAGAGTAGTACTCTGAGACTATAAGTGTTCTTCCAGGGAGGCTCTAAGAAGTTGCAGCTAATCCCATTTGACCTACATAAGGATTTTCAGTGTTGTTTTACAGTGTATTTTACTTGAAGGACAGATTCTAGATCTAACTGGTTTCCATGGCTGTGGTGCAGGTTTTGGGTAAAACAATCTTACAACTTCCGACAGAGCAGCCTGTCACTACAAATCTGCTGTACCCATTCGCCATGTTATCTCTCTGTCTCTTCCCATCTGTCATTTTCTCTCTGCGTTATTCTCTGTCTAACTCAATGTAAGAATATAACAATTCTATGACAAAGTCTAAATGACATAAAATAAAAAAAATGATATTGAACATAGATTTATCTTCTGAACAGGACCATTTTCACAGTCCTTTGACGATGGTTTTGTCTCCACCTTCTGCGATGTCAGCTTCAGTTTGTCAGACAGTAGATTTATATTATGTGAAGCAGATGGAAATGCTTGTAAAAATCTGGACGTTTCTATTCAGACGAGAAGCTAAACAGAACAAGTTGGGCAGAAATGACAAATAACATGTATCTGCTTTTTTATCTGCAGAACATCGTTCTCTCTTGACATTATTAGTCATCGTGAATATTATTCAGTTCAACCACTGACACAAAGAGAAAAAAAACAAAAAACACTTGCTAACTGTTAGGGACTCTGCTTAGCTGTTTGACTATTACTTCCCAATGGAATAAACAGACAGATGTTAACATTTCAGTACTGTTATCATTTAGAGCTTTAGTCTATCTAAATAGGAATCTGACTTTCTAATTTTTCATATAAATGCAAGCAGCTTTTCATTTTTGAGTACCAGTCCATTGAAATTGTTTATAGTTCAGTGAAAAACTTTTAAGTGATGGGGAGGAATAATAAACAAAAAAAATCATAATAAAGTTGATTAAGTAATGAATATCTCATTAATATGTGCTACAGTTATTCTGCTGCAAACAGTTAGAAGCACAGAAAATGTGAAATGATGCACAGGCCTCATTGCAGCGCTGCTCAGAATCTGACTGTTACGATGTCGCCCTCTAGAGGCAATAGTTGAAAAGGTGTAGCAAATATTGTTGATGCAAATTTGGAAGTTTTAAAATGTTAGAAATCCGAATTTGGGGACAGACATTCCATGCTTTACAAAACATAAAAAAATACAGAAACTACAGAAAAACTTTTAGTCAGTCTGGTAGGTTCAAATTGTTGGTATGACACTCATCCTATGTTCTGTACACAATTTTCCCTAAATCAGAATGGACTTAACAAATCCCTGTATATGTTAATCACTCAGCTGAGTCCTGAATGTTGTTTTTGTACACACATAAGTTCTTTAGACAAATAGAAAAACTGAAAAGAAAACAAAAAAGAAAAATCTGAGAAAATGAAATTGAAAATCTGTTCCATTTTAAATTGCATAGACAAATTTACACTCAGGAAAAAAAACATTAAAATGAACATTTCTGTCAAATAAATAAATGACTAAATAAATGAATGTGTTCAAAGAAGGAACAAACTCAGTTTTCATTTGGTCCACTTTGAATTACAAAACAAATTAATTAATTCTGAATAATTTCAAAATGTTACAGAGTTGTAAGTCAACAGAAAAAATAAAAAAACCCATTTACAATAAGAAATATTTTGGCAGGTTTTTTTGCTAAAAAACAGACACAATAAGGCCCAAGCAGGTGCTACAAGCTTGACTGATGCTTCATAAAAAGAGTGTTGAAAAGCTGAAACCAGCTTTGCAGCGACTAAAATCTATTGCGTAGTTTAGAAAGAATGGCACTGCATGCTCCTCTTACAGGAAATATATTTTACTAACTCTGATGTCCTGAAAAACACAGAGGAGAAACCAAACTAAGAACCATCCTCAAATGTGATGCTATTCCAGGGAAGACTTCGATACTTTCAAAAGTACATGCTTCACCAGAAAGGTAAATGCCAAGTTTAAAACCAACATCTGCAAGCAAAGAATATATTCTCAGGGGAGCTTCATACAACACAAAATGAGCATAACACAGATTTCATTTGTTTCAGGTCATACATCTTGTTAAAAGAACATAGTACACTACCTTCCAGAAGCAATTCAATATGCCTTAAACCAAAAACTTCACCCTCTTTTATTGAGGTTTTATGCAGTAGCAAAATGCACAGTTGTGCATAGTTGTGATATGAAAGGAAAATTATACACGGTCCATAAAACTTCATAAAACAAAATCTAAAATGTGTGGTTTGTACTTAGACTTAACCCCCTGTGGTCTGATACCTCTAAATAAAATTAATTGTTTCCCACTATATACTGAGGTTACACTAATTAGGAAACAAAGCATATATATA
>CAEGAF010018962.1:0-32105 GCA_903067075.1 Micropoecilia bifurca | reverse complement strand
ACATCCAGAACATAACCAGAAAGTGGCAACCAGAATTGATGTATAATTTCAAAATAAAACACTATTAAATTAGTAATTAATAACTTTCACCTCTGAGTTGCAGTGCCCATTGCTGAAGGACTTTCTGTTTCCAAAGACTGCTACCACTTCTCTGTGACAGAAGGACACCTCTAGAACATAACCAGAAAGTGGCAACAAGATTTGATGTATAATTTCAAAATAAAAGACTATTAAAATAGTAATTAGTAACTTTTATCTCTAAGTTGCCTTTCCCCTTAATGAAAAACTTTCTGTTTCCATAGTCTCCTACCACTTCTGGGTGACAGAGGGACACCTCTAGAACATCACCAGAAAGTGGCAACAAGATTTGATGTGTAATTTCAAAATAAAAGACTATTAAAATAGTAATTAGTAACTTTTACCTCTAAGTTGCCGTACCCATTGTTGAAAGACTTTCTATTTCCTAAGACTGCTACCAATTCTGGGTGACAGAAGGACACCTCTAGAACATCACCAGAAAGTGTCAACAATATTCCATGTATAATTTCAAAATAAAACGCTATTAAAATAGTTATTAGTAACTTTTATCTATAAGTTGCCGTTCCCATTGCTGAGAATCTTTGTGGTTCCAATGACTGCTACCACTTCTAGGTGACAGAAGGGCACCTCTAGAACATAACCAGAAATTGGAAACAAGATATGATGTATAATTTCAAAATAAAAGACTATTAAAATAGTAATTAGTATCTTTTATCTCTAAGTTGCCGTGCCCATTGCTGAAAGACTTTCTATTTCCTAAGACTGCTACCACTTCTGGGTGACAGAAGGACACATCCAGAACATAACCAGAAAGTGTCAACAAGAATTGATGTATAATTTCAAAATAAAACGCTATTAAAATAGTAATTAGTAACTTTTATCTCTAAGTTGCCGTGTCCATTGCTGAAAAACTTTTTTTCCAAAAACTGCTAGCACTTCTGGGTGACAGAAAAACACCTCTAGAACATAACCAGAAAGTGGCAACAAGATCTGATTTATAATTTCAAAATAAAAGACTATCAAAAAAGTCATTGTTTTATGTTTCCCCAAAGTTGCTGTTCCCCTTGCTGAGAAACTCTCTGTTTCCATTGACTGATACCATTTCTGGGTGACAGAAGGATACCTCTAGAACATCACCAGAAAGTGGCAACAAGAATTGATGTATAATTTCAAAATAAAAGACTTTCAAAAAAGTAATTGCTTTATGTTTCCCCCAAGTTGCCGTTCCCCTTGCTGAGAAACTCTCTGTTTCCAAAGACTGCTACCACTTCTCTGTGACAGAAGGACACCTCTAGAACATAACCAGAAAGTGTCAATAAGATCTGATTTATAATTTTATAATAAATGCCTCTCAAAAAAGTCATTGTTTTATGTTTCCCCCAAAGTTGCCGTTCCCTTTGCTGAGAAACTCTCTGTTTCCACTGACTGCTACCACTTCTGAGTTACAGAAGGACACCTCTAGAACATAACCAGAAATTGGCAACAAGATCTGATGTATGATTTCACAATAAAAGCCTATCAAATAAGTCATTGTTTTATGTTTCCCCCTAAGTTGCCGTTCCCCTTGCTGATAAACTCTCTGTTTCCAATTACTGCTACCACTTCTAGACACCTCTAGAAGGAAACCTGAAAGTGGCAACTAGATCTGATGTTTCTCAGCATCAACTTAGGGGGAAATGATACAAAGTACTAATTTAATGGTCTTTTATTTTGAAATCATACATCAGATCTTGTTGCCACTTTCTGGTTATGTTCTAGGTGTCCTTCTGTTATCCAGAAGCTGTAGCTATCGTTGGAAACAGAGAGTTTCTCAGCTATTGATAGTCTTTTATTGTGAAATTATACATCAGATCTGGTTGCAGCTTTCTGGCACAGAAATCAGGAACTTTCCTGATTGGCGCCTCCATCTTACCGTGCCAAGACAGCTCTCTAACCAAAAACTTGTCTCTAATCAACAGGGACACGTTTGATAGAGTTACCTTAGTAGCAGGCATTGTTAAGCGAAACCTGTAGAAACAAGCCGCCAATAGAAATGCTGAGCCTGCTGGACCTTCTCTACAAACAGCACAACAGCTCCATTCATCCGAGCAGCTGACTTAATGGGCCCATGTCCAATCACCTCACCTACGGCCAAACAAACATCCTCCATGCCGAATGGAGAACCAGCGCCCACCTTGACGTTCTTCCACGTCAGCAGTGGCGCAACTACACATTATTCAGGTGGATGCAAAAAAATGAATCGGCGCCGCACCCGCGGGAAGGAACGTCAGGGTGAAGAAGCGGCGCTCACTCACTACCCCTCTACTGTCTCAATCCACTTCTAGTGAATACATTTTTTCCTGGGAATCTTCTTCAAGGTTGTGGTCATAGCTGACTGATCCAGAGTGAGAGACTGTTTAGAGGCAGGAAACCTGTCCAGATTTTTTGGGTGACACCATGAGTTTCCAATAGTTCACTATTCACTGAGAAATTGAATTTTTCCATTATGTGTAAGCCATAGCCATCAAAATCACTACAAATAAAGACGTGGAATACTTTGCTTTATGTGAAATGAATCTATATAATGTGAATTTGACTTTCTGAAATGACTGACAATGTTGAGATTTTCTATATATATTCTAATGTATCCCTCCAAATAAAACTGCCGACAAGCCCGGATTCCCAGTAAAAGGTAAACAGTGCCCTCTGCTGGCAAATTCTTAGAACGAATAATGTCGGTCCACCTTAAAAATAACAACCATTGCGTTTTTCCGTGTTGGTGGGGCGAAGTGTCACGTCCTGCCCCGCCCGTCGGTGCTTTCAAAGCTCCGTAAATGCCACGGAGGGAACCGTAGTGTCAAAAGTCCACAGACATCATGAACTCCTGATACGCACTAAGTCCAATGGTCAACATCGCCTGGCTGGTCTTTGGATGTCCGAGGCGCCGCTCTTGCTCAAAGCAGCCAGTCTGCATGAGGACTTCAAAGCCGAGCGAGTGTGTAGCGGCCGACTGCGCGTGTTGACTTCAAAGCAGAAAAACAGGAAAAAGTTAGGCCGAGGGGACCGCAGGCATGTCTGAACCCAGAAGATTTGTGAGTCCGTTTCACCGACCGCAGTTTTTGGTTGCTGCTGCTCCGGCGGACAAAGCCAAACTAACCCACCCGGGCAAGGCTATTCTGGCAGGTAAGGAAGGGGAGACAGCGGGGCTGAGCGGCTTCACCGCTGTCCGCTCACTGGACTCAGCGTTTCCTTTCACTTCCTAGGGAAACTATCGCTTTTTTAAGGACTACTCTGCTAAATGACTAATGAATGTGAGGATGAGAATACCACATGAAATCAGACGCTCTTAAAATAAAATACTGGAGCCAGTGTTGTCACAGGAATGTGTATGTACTTTGACCTTTGACCCCTTCACCAGCAACATTGGAAATACAAACAGATTCCATAAGTCCAAAACTCTGTTTTAAAGAAAAGATGTATTGGCTGCCTTTATTTTACAAGTTGCAACAAAATCAATGCAGATTCTGCTTTGTGTAAACTACTATAGTTAAGGTTTGATCTGTTTAAATATTTTCTTTTGCGAACTAAGGATAAAATTAAAACCCAGAATCCTTAATGATGCTGTGAATTAAGCCTTTAGTTAACACTGAATCAGAAGTTCTGAATCAGCTACCAGCTCCAGCATCATGTGCGTTGCTCCTGCCACCCCCTTGCAAGAGTGTTTCCCTTGGCGGTGAGCCATTTCAAGTTCATAGATTAACCTAATAACGTTTTAGAGCCGTCTACATGGGTCCAGTTCTCTGTTATTTTATTACACTGACATAAAAATCCTTTTGAGCAGAATAAAATTTAAAGTTGCATTGCTGAAGTTTAGCTAGTTCAACTTCAGAACTAAGCGTTTGCACTAAAGCATGTTGGGATCCTCACAGTTTGATAATCTTGTGTAGTAATACCACATTTCATTTGCAAATCTTAAACAAAAATCTTTCCTAGAATGCTTTCATTTCTGTGATGTTAAGCAGAAGAACAACCACTATTCTTTCACATACTGAAATCTCTCTTTACATCTCAGTAAAAGGAGTTTAGAAGTGGTGGAACATTTTAGTGCTGTTGAAACCACAACTTTTAAAAACATCACTTTTTTCACACTATCTGACACTGAATCAAACTAAAGGTTTCCTGTTTTAGGTCAGTAAAGATACTTGCTCAATTAAATAATAGTAAGAGGTTTTCTTAAGACATTTGATTTTAATTTATTTAGATTTAGAGGTTTACGTAGATTAAAACAGGGGTCTAAAACCTTCACAGTACAAACAGCCATTTTTACCCTCAGTTCAGCTATGTTAGCAAAATGTTAGCGAATCTTTTGAAAAAATACATCTTATCGTTTTTTTTAGAAATATCTAATGACAGTAGATATTTTTTAATAAAATATGCTGTCATATTTAAAGAGCAACCACTTTCTGCCTATTTTCAGTTTTCAATGTATATAAAAACAGCACATTTCCAAAAAGATGTGTAATTTGTTTATGTGGGATGTTGATATTTGCACATACTTTCCAGCATGATAAAAATAAATGTAGATCTGAATAAAAGCAATCTGTACTTTTACTGCGTTTCTGTGGTGAAAAATTAAATGTAATTATTACATGAAAAATCAGAAAAAATGCTAAAACCTGCTTTTGTTGCTATATCTATTTTTGAAACTACAGCTGTTTCAGTTTTTAGTCGAAGTTTTGTGGATCCGTAGGTTGTAGACTCCTGCACTATGAAGAAGACTATACCCAAATAACATAGGACCACCCAGTCAATGATTTCATAGCTTAGCAAGCGTCTGATAGGTTAATTCAAAACATCTGAGTCAGGTGGAGGCGAACCTGTGGCTGTCATATTCACCATATGAAGTTTTCTGCAGTTGTTTTTGTTTTTCTTTTAGAGTAACCGTATAGAGAATAGTTTACTTTAAAGGCAATTTGGGCGGTCCGCAGTCTGACCCAGTTACAGCCGGACCCTTGGGTGAAATGGGCCAAAATTTCAGCAAGCTATTGTGTAAGAACTCACAAAGTGTTTGACCCAAGTCATAGAGTTTAAAAGGTGATTCTGCCAAATACTACTGACTCCAGTACTGACACTGACTCATTGCTATTCTGGGATTTAGTTGACATAAAAAACATCTGGTTTCATCTGTAACCTGAGGTAGTGACCAATCTATGAATATTTATATTAATGCACCCTCATTCATTTTCTGACACTAAAAGATCTCCAGATCTTCTTTGATGTGGATCAATGTATGATCCCCATTGTAATTAAACACAACATACAACGACTTTATTCTGGATATTTCTTTTGTGAAAACTTAATGTTTTTTAATAAAAAATTTCACAAAGGCTTCTGTCACTCATTAGTAGTGATGATTAAATAGAGCAGATGAAATACTTTTTGATGAGAGCTGAATGGAAGTGTGTGATCAGAGAAGGCTTTAAGACAGTTCTTAGAGGTGTTTGGCATTTTGTTCTGAAATGTTCCACTTTGCATCAGGGACTCGTACCTCAGACTTCAGCTCAAGCCCCTTTTGCCCCCCTGTCTCTCTAGTCAATCAATGACAGACGGTTGGACTCACAGATCAGCATGTACTGGAGAATAATCTATCGGCAACGTTGCATCATGGGCACCATTAACTCAGATACCGTGACTATTGGACACAACTACTCCTGATCACGTTTAAAACTTCAATGAGCTTCACAATCGTTTTCCTGAACGTGTCTCCCTGTGTGTTTATCAACCTGCTGCCCTCATTGGGTTTGCTCAGAAGCCTGAGTCCTGGCGCTTGAGGTCACAAGCCACAATGACGAAGCACTTTGCTCCCAGATTACAACACGCCTGCGCCGACCCCAGGCTCAGTTCAGGGGCTCAGCACAGGGGCTTAACTTTCCTTCTTTTTTTTCCCACTGATGTTACAAACAGATTGCTTTTTTCAAACTTGTCCTCAGGGTGGAGTGGTCAGAGTAACATTTGAGGGCATAAAAGCAACAAGCTTTCTCTATATGTTCATGTAAGACAAAACATTAAGAAAACACTGTAGTCCTCATAATCGCTGCCATAGACTGGTTTTCTGCACATCCACTTGTTTAAAGGTGCAGCTCAGAAATGGGCCTATCTCTCTTGCAAATAAAAAAGGACAATGGACAAGCGAATTACTACCTAAGGATTATCTCTATTTAAACAGAGCAACTTTAGAGATTCTGTGTTGGATATTTCTAGTTCTAATTCTACTTCTAACCTTCCCTTAAATGGGATCTTAACTATAATGGGGCTGAAACAATGAATTGGATTAATCGTGATAAATCAATTAATTGAAATAATTGCAACTACGTCAACTGACGTGAGCCGATCTTCATCGTCGCAGACGAAGCAGCCGCATGGCATAGCATGAGACTGAATACCGTGACTATTAAATCAAAAGTTTCAATGGCTTGTTTTTACTAGTTTCATAGAGTCTCTCTGGAACCTGGTTAACTCTCATTAGAAGCATTACACTGTATTTTGTTTGTTTTCATCCTGTTAAAATGATGTTTAAATCGACGGAACACGTCTGAACTCGATAAATTGGTTCTTTGTCTTTCCCCAGCTTGAATATGTGGACCACTGCAGGTACTGCCAAGTCTTGTCTCTTGATTACTGTGTTGTGCACTGTGATTTTGATCCTGGCTTAATTTGTAGTTAGAGCTTCAGAGCCAGCCTCTAACTACACTGCCTGGGTGTGTCGCATCCAGCACTGTTGGCACATTCAGAACAGGCTTTCTTGAAACACTAGAGGGTTTTTGTGTTTGGGAAGGCTGCAATTCTGTGGTTGTATTTTGCACAAAACCCCCAACTTGTTTGAGTTGATTGTTGGCTTGAACCACTGCTGTGCTGAATTTCACTGCATGACTGTCTTTTTTTTGTATTTTTTGTTGACAATGCATGTTAAGAACATCAACACACTATGCCTTTTTTTCTTCATAGGGGTACATTCAAACTAAAGCACAGTTTTTTTTATGAAGCAAACTTAAAAATAAGATTATATTTCCAATTTTATCGGTGTAGTTTTTCATGTTAGCTTCCTTCCCTTTATGCATACAGTACACCTCTTGTTTGCGTTACAAGAATGTGTCCAGTCACAGACACTGGATCCGCTCTGGTGGCTCACCAAAGTGCTGATCCGGAGGTTACACGCCCCCTTTGACTTGGAGCGGGGCCAAGGGGCGTATCACTCTGAGATCAGCCCAGCCAATCAGCTGCAGGCGCCGTGTTTGCTGTTTAACAGCAGATGTGTGACTGCCAGGAATTTAAGGTGGAATGGCTCCACGCGGTACCGTACGTTGGGAGTTTTCACAATCTAGCACTGGCTTCACTAACAACTCTTTCATTGTGTTTTTTTTATACATTTTTATGTCTTACGTCGTGTGTAACGCATTATTTATGCTTTAAAGCATGTTGTGTTGTATATTATTCCGTGTGACAAAAACAAGATCCTTTTTCATGTTTAGTTGTGTTGGATATGATGAACATTATTAGCACCTTCTGACTTTTGTAACTTTACAACTTCAAAGTTGTTACATAAATTGAAATGGAAAGAAAATTATGAATGGTTTTCACATAAGAATCTATAAATACTGACTTCTGATTGTACTGACATCTTATTTAGAGGTATGAAAGTAAAGGGGACTGAATACAAGTGCATACCATATACTTCAGATTTTATGTATTCTTATGCAATTCATTAATCAACATCAATGTGGATGATTTTTACTTTTAGATATTTTTTGTTTACAATTTTATAGGATACTTTGATCTATTCTATGCATACATTTTTTTAAGCAAAACTTAAAAACAACAAGCCATGAACGAGACATTTTCTTGTCCCGTATGCTGTTGAGTGATAAAGAGCTGTTGTGTCCCTCGATGGCCCCCTTTGTGTTGGTTCTTTGACCCGATTTCACCTCAGGAAACCGTCTTCACCCAGATGTTTTGTGTTCACTCAGGTGGGATTGCAGGAGGCATTGAGATCTGCATCACCTTCCCAACAGAGTATGTAAAAACACAGCTGCAGCTCGATGAGAAAGCCAACCCTCCCAAATACAGAGGAATCGGTGAGTTTGCCCTGACTAACCCAGTGTGGCCTAAGCAACATTTAACTGATTATTTGTTGGTTTTGGAATTTGAAGGTCATCCACCAACTTCTTTTGTTTCAGAAACTTAAAGGTGTTATGTTGCATCAACTTTTCTGATCTTCATAATGTTATTCCCTCATGGTGGCTTTATTCTTTCATGCATGTTTGAGAAATCTTTTAATCTCCCGTTGCACGTAGCCACGCCTTCAAGACGCAGCTCCTCTTCCTCAGAGTTACAGTATCCAAGCTTCCCAGCTTCCCCCTCATAGAGGAGACCTCCCCTCTTCTCTCCTCCACTCAGCTCCTTCAGACTAACTAAAATTTCTTTTAAGTAATATTTGACATATAGGATTTTTTATTTTATTTTTTTGGAAACCGCTATTGAGCTGAAGTGAAGCAGGAGAATTAGTAAATAGTGTTTTTATGATGTTTCCCCCACCATGTTTAACGGTTGGAAGTGCTTCGTTTGAATATATGGACTAAATGGTAAATGGACAGAATTTTTGTCAGAGGTGTCTAAATACAATTTTTTTTTTTACTTTGGATACGATACATAGATCGCGGCTTTTAGATCGAGCATCCCAAACATTGAGGAGTGCCCAACATGGAACAAATATTAAAAGTTGTTTCAGCCTGAATTAAAAAAAACGACTTCAATTATTTCTGAATATTGTGACTGAATTGTATTCCATCATTCAGAACTACTGTCGCTAAGAAAAAAAAGGTTTTCCAAATATAACAAACCAGATATGAACTCACCTTTTAAAGTGAGAAGAAAATCTTTTCATGCTCTATGTATATTTAACCTGTGATAACTTCTGTTATCACAGGTTAAGAGTCAAGTAAACAGACGTTTGTTACATTGTAAGCCAACCTTTGATTTTTGAACCTTGGCACAGATCTTTATACAAGCACCACTTTAAAACAAAACTCATCTGTTCTTTGTGTTCCTTCAGCCTATTTAGGCATCTTTAATGCTTTAAAAAGTAACTTGTGTCCATTTTATCCTAACAGTGGACTGTGTGAAGCAGACGGTGAATGGTCATGGGGTGAAGGGTCTGTACAGAGGCCTGAGCTCGCTGCTCTACGGTTCTATACCCAAAGCAGCGGTCAGGTACTGCAGCCGCAACACTAAACACACACAAGTGGTTCTCTAATAAACTATAGAGTTTATGGTTTATGTTCTCTGCATCAGCCTCTTTCCTTTTACACTGATTGTGTTTGTTGTTGATACAAGCATTGTAACAGGCATTAGATTAAAGACTTCTCCATGTGAAGGACTCGTGATGTCACTGTCATGTCAACAAACATTTTTTTTTTAATATCTGAGAAGTTGCTAAACGTAGCGATAAAATTGCTGAGTTGACAGCAGTGGAGTGACTATTGTTTAACTGTACATCCAGATGTGGCGCTGTGGGCAGGTGTGAGTCAACCCTCTGTCCCTGCAGATCAAACAAGGATAATTTTCATACCTTTGCGAAAGTTAAGATCAGTGGATAAAATAGTTTTTGATTTCCCAAAATTAAGGAAATCTGGGCCAATTTATCGGCGCACCGCTAGTATTTACATTTATGGTACACTGAGGGACTCCAGACAATAACTGACCTTCATGGCTTATGTGACATATTCTGTGATATTCTTGTTTAATAAACAACAACCTTCTTCCATATTGCCCAATCAGTCCAATATGGACTGCTTCCTTCATGCTTCAAATCATGCTTCAAATCATGAAGCATGAAGGAAGCAGGAAGCTAAAACTTCCTGCTTTCAATTATGCAGAACCACCCAGAGTTTCTCTGCGATGTCAGTAATGGTCTCCATGTCCTCCTCACCCTGGCAGGTTCGGGATGTTTGAATTCCTCAGTAATAAAATGCGAGACGAGAGCGGCAAACTAGACAGCAAGCAAGGATTCCTCTGCGGTCTTGGAGCCGGAGTCGCCGAGGCCGTGGTGGTAGTCTGTCCAATGGAGACTGTTAAGGTATAATTAAAAAGTTACAATACTTTGGGGAAGAAAAAATATTTTTGTGTACACACACAGGGCCTTGCAAAAGTGTTCATGTCCCTTGAAGAGTTTTTATCACTGTACAATCACAAATCTCTTTGGATTTTATTGAGACTTTATATGATAGAGCAGCAGAAATTGGATATATAATTATGTAATGACAAAAAATATACATTGTTTTTTAACTATTTTATAAATAAATATCTCAAATATATACTCTGATATCCCTAAACGAAATCTAACGTAGCCATTTATTCTTTGCAGGTCATTTAATTAATAAAATGTAAAGAAATATTGGTCACAATAATCTTTTGTAGCACGATGAAATGGAAAAAAGCTTCGGGGGTATGACTGTTTTTTTAAAGGCACCAAAAATGCAAATGAATGTCATAAAAAAACTATGTGTTGTGTGCATCTCAGGAAATTCAATGTTTTTCTTGTTCTATGAGAACTTACATTTCATGAACAATCAATTCTCAGAGAAGAAGAAGCAGAAGAAGAAGCTGCAGCAGTGGAAGTTCTTGTAAAAAAAAGAACAAGTGAAAATGTGTCTGGATGTATTTTATTTTACTGATGTTTGGTGGATCTAAGCTAAACTTCAGCAGCATAACCAAACTCAAAAACAGACTCTGGGCTCTTGCTGTGTAATTTTGCTCATGTAAACAAACTTTTTCTTCTTCTGTGTCTTTTTAGGTTAAATTCATCCATGATCAAACATCAGCTAACCCAAAGTATAAAGGATTTTTTCACGGGGTGAGGGAGATTGTAAGGTCCCAAGGTGAGGAAGGTTTTATTTACATATACTACACTATGTACATAATGATTCTGCCACATTGGAAATGATTGATTCCGCTTGGTCCATGTTGTTTTCGTTCAGTTGAACAAAAGCTACACAGACCAAGCAGTTCATCTTTCTTCTCTGATTCATTTATGTTATTTTAACAGATCATATCCTCCTTCCACTTTGTTAATGAAGTGTTTTGTTGCCTGACTTGTCTTCAGGACTAAAGGGGACGTATCAGGGACTGACTGCCACTGTGCTGAAACAGGGCTCCAATCAGGCCATCCGCTTCTACGTCATGACCTCGCTGAGAAACTGGTACAAAGGTATGAAAACAAACTGCTGCGGTAATAAAAGTCCATCTAAAGCTGCAGCTCTTTCAAACAGACCGCTTCTCGTCCCTCTTAAAGGTGACGACCCCAACAAAGTCATCAACCCCCTCATCACCGGGCTGTTTGGAGCTTTCGCCGGAGCCGCCAGTGTCTTTGGAAACACTCCACTGGATGTGATTAAGACCAGGATGCAGGTCAGCTCCCTCGCACATTTGATCCTTGCCTCAGAACTCGACCTGCAGTGCTGTTGGTGACAGGTTGCGTTTTTGTCAACAGGGACTGGAGGCCCACAAGTACAAAAGCACAGTGGACTGTGCCGTTCAAATCATGAAGCATGAAGGACCAATGGCGTAAGTGCAATGGGACAGACTGAAGCTGGGGATAAAAGATTCTCTTTTTGGTCTCTGCTGTGGTTGCCCTGTAAAGAGGTGGCGGCCTGCAGGATGGACTCCACCTCTCACCCAGGACTGCTGGAGATTGCCATCGCTTCTACTCAGAAACAACCAATCGGAGCAAGGAGGAGGGTCTTAGGACTGTTGGTCACACTGGTGTACACATTGCTCACACCGTCTTCCACACCGCATGTGTGAGCTCAGGATTGCTGGTTTGCCGAAGCTGTGCTAGTGGAAGCTAAGAGAGCAGCATGTACACAAGCTTAATTGACAGTGCTAAGACCCTCCTCCTAGCTGTGATTGGCTGTTTCTGACCAAGATCAGTGCATTTCTTCAGATGGCAGTAGGACCACAGGGAGAAGGCAGAAGAGTTAGATTTTTTTCCCCACAGATTATCTGTCTCATATTCTACTGTCAGGACATAGCGGTGGCTTAAACAAATATGTAAAAAATGTATTTTCCTAAAAGCTAACTACATACAAAATCACATGCAAAATCACAATTGAATCACAGTGTCTTCACGTAACATCATGCTCTCCCCATGTCCAGATTTTACAAAGGTACTATTCCTCGTCTGGGTCGGGTGTGTATGGATGTCGCCATCGTCTTCATCATCTACGAGGAAGTTGTCAAGTTCTTGAACATTGTGTGGAAGAATAACTAAGCCGGACACCCGCGTGCTGCACTTCTTGGAGCGCTGAGACAGGCTAAAACAGGCTAAAAATCCCATCTTCTTAAATCAGGTCTTCTAGGTCCTAACATCTACCTCCAAGTATTTTCAGGTAGAAATCAGAAACGGGTTGGTTTAGTACTTCATTCTTTGTTTCTTACAGCACAGCAGCAGTGCAAGCATTACCAACCTACCTTAGGGATGCAGAAATGCTGCTCACGTTTGCTCTTTCCTCCCGCCTCTCTCAAATTTCCTGATGGGGGAATTTTCCTTAAGAACTAAGTGAAAAGCAGTCAGTAGATCTGTTCTACTAAAAGAGATGTTAGTGCATGTCAGCACAAACTAATGCTGTGTTCACTTGATAAAAAACTAACAGCCAGCCCCTTATTATGTGATTTAAACACTAGAGGAAAAAATATATACTTGAAGGAAAAAAAACAACTCAGAGATCTAACATTTTAAACGTAGATTATTATGAGGTGTAATTTAAAGATATTGCTGTATGATCATTTGTTTAATATCCTTTAAGAATGAGTCAGAGGTGATGTGAGGAGGGTTTGCCTTTAAATCACAAAGATGTTCTATATTAATTTACGTGTTGCCTGGGAAGTGCCTGTGTTTCTTGTGGTTCGTTTTGAGCTTAAGGTGGGGAGAAGGGTGTCTTCCATCACTACAGAGTTTAGGAGCGAACTCGGTTTTATGCACTGTTGTTAATTCTCCAGCTGTGCCTAAGGTATTTCTAACACGTTTATATCTTCTCAACTCATCTGTATCGCCATCAGTGTTTCTTTATACTTTTTGTTCTTTTTTTTGCTCTTTAAATTGTATACTTTGCTTTTAAAGTGCTTTGGATGCAACTAATGGTGCCTTTCATCTCTGTCCATAGATTCTTTTGTAATACAGGCACCTAATTTCGGTCTTTCTCAAGTTAATTGCCTTTACTTTTTATGCCATCTGAGGACCTAATGTGCCAACTGCTGATAACACAATAACACAATTGTATGTTATGGACTTAGAGCTTGTAGCTTGTGAAACTGGCTTGTTTACATGCAGTGCTAATACTTCTTTTGCTTATTGCAGTCTTTGTGTGTAACACCCTATGTTTACTGTGAATTATACTTATCTTTCATGTTAATCTCTTAACCCTGGCCTCCATCACAGCTATTTAAATATATCTGGGGTTTTTGGATTAACACTGAAAATGTTCACAGACCGTAGAACATCATGTGCCTTTTGTCTCATTACCACAAATAAACATGGTTCAGACTATTTGCTCTGTGTGTGTTTGTTTTTTGTTGTTGTTCTTTGCTCACAAACTGTACTCACACTGTACCATTGTTAGTTTTGCATTAGATTGACGATAATTTTGTAAGGTGTACATGGAAATTTAATGCCTATTCATTAAACCCTGCCAGATTAAAGTATTGAAATTATTTTCATTTCCCATAAGTTTCTGTCTTATAGAAAGTAAGACTAGAAAATATCAAAAGGAATAGGGAAAATGTTATTTTATGAACATTTGTCACAACAAATACCGCATGACCAAACCTTTCTGAAAATTATACACAAATGGTAGCAAGACAGAAATAAATACCTTATATAGTCCCACTTCTACTTGGAAGTTAAAAAATGTCTTCACGTCGGGCGATACCGATTTTGATATCTATATTTTGTGCATTCCTAAAAAGGAGTTTCATTTAAATCGGGTTTTATTTACATTTTAGTAGAACATGAAATGATTTATATGATGTATAATGTATACCCTTTTCTTTGATGCCTCCACAGATTTGATCAGATTCCACTCATAAGAACTATGATAGTAAAAAATTAAATTAAAGTCCATCTGACCTGAATGAATATGAATTCAGCTCATCTAGAGATTCTTTACAAGTTTATAACCTGAGTTTAATATATGAATAACAACTGTTGACAATACTCTAAAAACAGAATAAATTGTCAAAACTGCAGAAAAAAGCGGAATATGCTAAATTTCCAAAATAGCATCGTTGGAACCTGTTTTCCAGTTGCACAGTGGTTTATGACCTTGTTTGGCACTGTTTGGCCATCTCGCCCACCGTAGTTCTGGCAGCCTCTGTATCCGCTGTGGTTGGGCCGAACGATAGAAGATGTTTGCGTCTGTGTAGCGGCGTCCGGTAATGGTTAACCATGTCTGTGAACGGAGGAGGATGCAGAGGCTTCTACTTCAACACGGTTCTGTCTCTGGCTCGGTCGCTCGCAGCTCACCAGCACGCGCCGTTAGACAAGGTAACGATCCGGCTAGCTGGCAATGACAGGCTAGTCACAGCCATTTACACGGAATTTGACATTGACGTCCTGAACTTCGCTGTTCTCTCTTTACCGGGTGTGTTTCCAATGTTCCTGTGGGTCGGAACTGACTTTAGGTTCCTCTGGTAGTTTGGAGGTTTATTGTTATTTGGAGGTTTAACGTAGCTACGCAGTGGGTTTTAGTGTCGGCTGGCCGTTTTTTTTTAGCCCGCAGTTAATCTGCTCAGGGTGGAACTGAATGAGCTCGGTCTGATTTCTGCAGCTTCTTCCTCTATTTTACTCGCCTTTAACTTCCAATGTGCGTCATGGACATAATGTAAGAAACTCTGTACAAAACAAACAAACAATCTCTGAAGACCAGTTAAAGTTTCAGGACATTCTAAAGAGCCAGTAAAAAAGAAGATGAAGAAAAAAAGTCACATTTACAAAGTTCTTCTGTTTAAATTTTTTAAATTGCAATGCACTCCGTTCGATTTTAAATATTAGGTTTGACAATCGGATTTATTTTAATAGTAAATACTAGAATTACATCAAACATCCTGAGCATGGACAGGGTGGAGGGCGGCAATGGAAGAACTGTAGACAGGAAGAAACCTTGAAAGCAGCCAAACCCAGGAAGAACAGACTGCAGTGTTCATGAAAACACTGGTTTGAAGTTACAGTCTGACCTTTTTGATAAGCAGCAATGAATTTATATTAAATAATTCATCCATTCAAGTGTTAATAAATTATTTAATCCATGCATCCTGTGGCTGAACTATTGTTTAAATGTTTAATTAATGTTCTGTTTTTAAATATAACGCAGCACTCCTCCCTCTAAATTGTTTATTCTGTTTATGGCCTATGCCATCTTCATACTAATATATATACTGTTTAATACGTTTTGTCGTTGCAGTGATGACAACAACAAACTCCCTTCTGATCAAATTTCAATTGAATTTGATTTCTTTCAAACACATAGAGAACAACAGTAAACACAATTAATCCCCCAAATAAATTTACACTTGGGAAGAAGTACAGACTTATTTAGTCCTGCCTCCTCTCCAAGACTTTTTTGTTCTTCTGTTGCCTTATTTTAAATCCTACAATAACAAATTCAGCAGGACTTGAGCAGTAATCCTTTTGCCTACTCTGTTAGTTTTTTTGCTTACTCTGTTAGTTTTTCTATGTGAATAACAACAAGGTAGGACTAAACAACACACATTTCCATTGATATACTTCTATAAAAACTTATTTTGGCTTTTTGTTGAAATTAGACTTCCTATCGTTACACCCCAACACCTTCCGACCATATATGGACAAATTCATATACAATTGTTTGTGTTCCTGTATTGCATGTATTGCATTTACACATACATACATGCACACATAGTAACACATACACGCATATAAATGTTAATTAGCCACACCAGAAGAAGTGTGAGTTGTAAAGTTAATATTAATATGTTATACATACACATTATTACTTGTAATTTATCCATCTCTACCCGTTTACCTGTACAAGCAGCCAGAGGTTGAGCCGGTTGGAGGAGAGATTTCAGAATTAGGAAGTTTTGAATAGGAAGCACCTAATGTGATGAAAGGGCCGTTTCAACAACAATACCTCTTGACTTCATGGTGTTTTTACGATTCGGGTTTGTTTCTGCTTTTTTTTCTGGATGTTTGAATTTTGATTTGAGATAAATTGTTTGACTCACTGAAAAAGTTACAACACAGTAGGAAGCAGAACAGGAAGTCACAGTAAAACAGCAATTATTATACAGTTAGTAAAGTCAGTCATTTTCATAGGGCTTTTAAAAGTACAACAGTTTTGTTTCCTTCAGGTTTTTTTGCACACTGTTAAGTTGAATAACTTTTGTTCTAACAAGTCATTTTAAGTAAATAAAAAAAGTCCCAGCAATAAATCTAAATTCTTATCATGATAGGAAGTTTATCACGATAAATAATAAGCGATAAGATAAATGCCCACTCCTATACATAAATGCTTTTTTTAATTATTCACAATACATTGATTTTACTGTTTTATTTTATTGATTTTATTTTATTGATTTTATTGATTTTACTAAACATTTTCAAAACAACTCTAAAACGACACATTTCTGAATTTAAGTCAATGTTCTCTTCTTCAGCATTTACCTTGGTTGCCTTCTAATTCATGTAGTTGAACAAAAACGTCTGTTTTATGAACCCATGTTGTTGCTCTGCAGGTGCAGAAGCTGCACTGCATGTGCCCTGTGGACTTCAGAGGCGTCTTCCAGCTTGATGAGAGGAGGCGGGACGCCGTGACTGCTCTTGGGATTTTCCTGGTAGAGTCCAACCTGCAGGTAAATCCCGTCCCCTCCGCTTCGTCGTGCGTTCACGCCAACGGCGACTCGCTAAACGCGACGATGTTGTGTTGCAGCACAAAGACGTCATCGTCCCCTACCTTCTCGGGCTACTCAAAGGGCTTCCCAAGGTTCAGTGGATCGAAGAGAGCTCGGAACGCAAAGGGCGGGGTCAGTATCACTGTGGTGCTCGGGTCAAGTCTGGACGTTGTCATTGCAAGGTTTTAATCTCTGTTTTCGTCTCGTCCTACAGACGCTCTTCCAGTCGCAGAAAACTTCAGCTTTTGTCTTGTGACGCTGCTCTCAGATGTTGCTCAGAGAGATGAGAACTTTAGAGGACAGGTGTGTGCTTCCTATTTACTCATATGGATTCATAGACACCTAGTGTTTAGTGAGTGCATTAGTAGAGTAGCTGTGGATAGATGCCGATTTGAAATAAAATCACAATGCCTTTGTTTTTAACCCCTTATTGTCCATATTTTTTTTCATATTATATGATAAAAATAGCAGAATAATGGTTTTGTTGTCTGGTAGATACTAAATCAAATAAAGATTCTCTTTATTTATACCTAACACAAATTTATAGTATGATGCAAATTAGTGATGTTGAGCATAATAGTAATTGAATGCATTTGTCAGGTATGTAGATTCTTTTATTGATGCTGCTATGGCTAAACAGGAATACAGCATCTGTTTCTGTAATATCACTCTGGTCAATCATCACAGTGTTTGAAATTCAGTCTAATGCTGTAAAATCACAGCTAGTGGTGTCTTTACTTATTAGGTTTATTTGATAGGGACAGACACAGCATAAGATAATTTGATGTGTGTCATTCACACTCTGACCATATGTGTAGAATATTCATCAGTAGGCATCTCTGCAGCATTTAGACACAAAACAGTTTGAGGTGATTTTGTGATAATAGTCCAAAAATGGTTGAGAGTTTGGAATGAAAAGATTAAACAGCAAGTAAGTGTGTTTGGGAATAAACAAGCTGCACTTTTAGGCTATTCCAAAAAATTTTAAGTATAAAAAAATGAATGAAATAGAAGAAAATAACACGTAACTTATTTAAATTAGATGGAGATCCTCAGGGATCTACACTTGTGTCTGTTTTTCTTTTCTTTTTGCCTTTATCCTTTCCTTGAGTCAACTTTTCCAAAAATTCAGTTGAGTTTTTTGATATGCTGATGATACATAGATGACCTACTAAATGTTATCGTTTCTCCTTGAATGGTTGGCTGGTGACACCCTTCATATAATCCTACATGACAACAGCAATGCTCTGACCGCGTAGGTCAAAGAAAAACTGAATTTTGTCCCGTTGTCGAGGTCTTGATGCACTGTGACACCGTAAGGGCCTAGAAAATCAATGCTTATTAAAAAAGCATTGTTCCTTTGTCTGAAGATAGAATTATACAGTTATGATATACATGAGATTTAATGACTTTTGCGCTACGTCCTCGTGAACTAGCTGAAAAGCCAGCCATGTATTTCAGATCCTGGAGGCGCTCATGGACATCATGCAGATCCTCCAAGACATCTGCAAAAATCCAGATGCTCACGACAAAGGTGCTAACCCAACACCTTTTACAGTTTCTCCATGTTTCCCCTAGTTATTCCAGATAATCTTATCCTTTGCGTCCATTTCGTCTCTCAGGATACCTGTGCAGGTACACCGTGCCCAGCCTGCTGGGTGTGGCCAGGGCATTTGGCCGATACAGTAACACGGACGAGCCGCTGCTGTCCAAGCTGTTCCCCCGACCCGCTGCCCCGTTGCTCTCTGCGGGTGACTGCGGCGATGCGGCCCGACGGCGCTCCTTCAACGACTTCCGCTCCATCCTGCCAAGATCTCTGCTCACAGTGTGTCAGGGAGACTCTCTGAAACGTAAAACCTCCTCCGTGTCCAGCGTTTCACAACAGGTATCGGTGGCTCCAGAGTGGAACAAGCAAGACGACTTGGGACTCGTGTTAAAATAAGAATCACCATGTGTCTGTTTTGTAGGCAAGTCCAGAGAGAACGGGACTGACGCCCAGCTCTCCTGCTGATCCGTCTGCGCAGTACTTTGAAGGTGAACAGTCTGTGCAGTGCCATGATCGTCTCCACTGATCATATTATTGCACAATTTGACAATTTTTGAAAATAAATTAACTTAATGGAAACAGGGCAATTTCAAAATTGATTTATTTAGCAAAAGTGCAGAGGAAACATTTTCTCTGCATCACATGAGTCACATAATCAACAACCAGTTGATGCTGCTGGCACAAACCAAGAAGAAGAAGACAGGAAGTGGTTGGAGGATGATTATGTGGTATGTTTACTTATTGCATGACCAAATTTATTCACGTTATTTTAATTGCGTTTTTTATTTAATGGAAGCATCACAATTGCAAAATTGTGTTGTTTGACATTAGTGGGATATTAAAGTTTTGCACACATTAATAATAGAAGCGCACTGGGATGCATAATATAAATGGAACATGTTCACATTTCCAAATGCTTTTTTTATATTTACATTTCCATTGAAAATGTGTGGAAATCTTTGTCAGCATTCCGTTAATGTTGAAAAAATACAATTTGGCAAATGCGTTGTTTTCTTTAGATAAGAAATAAAATTTTAATCACATGTGAAGAAGCTTGTTAATGTGAAGAATCATTAGCGGCTACCTATGCAGCGTTTTAGAGAAATTGTAATCTGGGATTTTACAGAGGAGCTGTGAATTCAACACGTTAGAATGACACCCAACTTTACATGAGCTGTGTGACGCTGTGAGAACTTGTCTGAAAAACACAAAACAATATTCCTCCGACCACCTCCTGTCGTCTTCTCCATTGTTTTCAGCAGTAGTAGCATCCAGCTGTTGATCAAGTGAGTCGTGTGATGCAAAAGAAAAAGTTTCCGATGCAGTTTTGTAAACTACATCCATTTCAATCCAGTCGACAAACCACCTCAGCCCAGTACACAAACTTCTTACAATTTTTTTAAATGGTTGTGATTCCATTCATTTTCCATTTATTTTCTTAATTTCAAATAACAATACGTTGACTAATTCACCACTTTTTTCCCAAAAGAACCTCCTTTTCCCCCCTCAAAGCAGCTTTTTTCTTCCCCCAGGCTCCTACCTCCCTGATGGCAGCGCCGTGGACCCCGATTATTACTTCTCCACCATCAGCTCTAGCTTCTCTGTCTCTCCTCTTTTCACTGGGAGCAGCTCCGGAGAGTTCCAGGTCCCTCTGGAGATGCTCAGGCAGCTCCTTCACATGGTTAGCGCTAGCTCCACTTGATCACTTGATCACTTTCACCACTAATTGCAGCACAGTGCAAAACTGAAATCTGTCCTGTCTTCAGTCTTTGTAGTTACACTGTTATCTATGTAATGCAAACAGAAAATAGTTCATATCTTCTGCCATTAGTTTATTGTTAAAATAAACATTTCTTGCTTGTCTTGATCAGGTTGAGCAATTTGTTTCCGAGTCGTTTTTGAAGTCACTGGATGGCATCCTAGCAGAATACCAGGAGGTAAGACTCTTACACTGAAGTTTGTTCTCTTTTCTGTGAAGATGTCATTAGATTAATACCACTGTTGCCAACTTACCAACTCTGTTGCTTTATTTACCAACTTGTCAAACTAAAAAAAAATCTGTCAGCCAAAATTATAGTCAGACCAGAAAACTGCAATCTGTGCACCCATACTTGTAACGGTTATTACTTACTGATACTGTTCTCTTCATAGAGCAATCCGGAAATTCATCTTTACTACAAGACCTTCAGTGACCCGTTATATGTGGCCATATTTAAAATGTTGAGAGACACTCTGTACAATCTGAAAGGTGAGGAAACCGCTCTTGACGTTCTTCAGATCTTTGACTAACAGTTAGTTATAGTTTCCCTAATAAATAAATATATTCTTCATGGTTCAGACCTTCAGACCGACTATGTGAAGGAGGTTCATGACTTCGTCCTGGAGCAGTTCAGCAGCAGCCAGTCAGAGCTGCAGAGGATTCTCCATGACGTCGAGTACCTCCAGAGCGAACTGAGCCCGCTCAAACTGCGTTGTCAGGCCAACGCTGCCTGTGTTGACCTCATGGTTTGGGCTGTCACAGAGGAACAGGGTGAGACTTTTAATCATTTGATCCAGTCAAACAAAATATAATTTGATTTTTCTCATGACTTGAAAGCTGTTTTGTTTGTTTTTCGCCAGGAGCTGAGAACCTTTGCACCAAACTGTCAGAGAAGCTGCAGTCGAAGACTTCTAGTAAAGTTATTATCGCCCACATGCCCCTTCTCATATGCTGCTTACAGGTGAGAAAAAAACGAGAGAAATAAATTCTAAAATATGTTTTCATTGTTACAAAGCAGTTAGAGTTTAATTGACTTTCATCTTTTGTCTGGTGAATTCTCCACCAATTACAGGAGAGCTTAGTCTGGCAAAGTATGCAATTTGATTTCATTAGTTTCCAAATCTGCATAAGCATTGAAAAATAAAAACTGACTTTGGGGGGGAAAGTCTGAATTTGTCAACTTTATCTTTCTCCATTGACAATTTTGGTCCATGTGACAAAAACTTTTGGACATCCCTAACCTAAAATAAAAATTATTTAAAGGTGCAATATTTTATAAAATCAACTTTTTTGAGCGTCACATCATGTTCTAATGTTCTCAGTTCCTTCAGACTAGCCAGCAACAATTAGCAAACACTGATGGAACTTCCCATCTGCTGATCTCATTATAGGAGCTACTTCTCAGTGCACCGTAGGTAAAAACGTTGTTAAAGGGTTAATGGAGGAGCCATTTTGTGGTGAGTTCCTGAAGGTAGAGTTTCAGAAAGGAGTTTCTTAAAGAGACAGAGGCTCAATTTCAAGGCCCTAAATTATGATGTAAAAACTTCTTTTTTAAGTCATCCTTGAGATATATATTGCATTTTTACAACAACTCAAGGTAATGTAGTTACTTAATCATCCTATAAAATAGCATTATGAGCCTGGAAAACACACAGGACTGCCCCTTTAAATGATGGCCTTCATCTTTGCTTTGGCACATCAAATTTTGAGTTTTTGTCGAACCTAATGATTATTTTAATTTATCTGAGTTGCAAAGAGATGAACACGCATGCATTCAAAAACCTAAAATTCTCTGCTTCTCTATGTGAACCATTCATTGTAATTCAATACAATCCGCTTAGCCTAGTGAAAGCAGGAGTGCAGTGAACTAACATGATGTTGGTGTAACATTTAATCTGTTTAGCATATTGGTGCGCTGCTCATTAGCTGATCACTCGGAGGCTCCCATTGGGACTTCAGGTTTTCTATTTCTTTATCCTAACCTTCTATCTCAGCTCTGACTTCATTTGGTGACAAAAGCGTTACTGAGCTGCCACCATAACTACACTGTTACTTCCTGACTGCATGAAATCAGTAGAACGTGGTTCAGAGCTGGATGCCTAGCAGCTGTTAGCGTTGTCATGTTCCTCCAGGCCTTTGATGTGCTGGTCGTGTTTGTGTGCAGGGTTTGGGCCGTCTGTGCGAGCGCTTTCCTGTCGTGGCGCACTCCGTCACCACGTCTCTCAGAGACTTCCTGGTGGTGCCCTCTCCTGTTCTGGTGAAGCTCTACAAATATCACAGCCAGTGCGCTCCAGGTAAAAATGGCGCGTTGTCCTCCTCAGATAGAGGGGATGCATGCAGCATTATCCTAGACGTCTTGTATATAAGTCACAAACAACAAATAGTAAAAATACCCAATTTGACCAAATGTCGAACTTTATTCAACTGAATGCAAAACAGCCAACTAAAGTGGCCACTTGGAATTGGTTTGGAAACTTTAATTTAAGGGATGCTAACTGTGCTAATTGTTTTCAGTTGGGAAAAAGCACTAAACACAAACCATCTGTTAGCGGATTAGTGGAAATATACTCACCACTGATCTAATACAGTGGGTCTTACAAAATAACTCTTTTCAAGGAGGAGGTGACATCAAGATCCATGTGACCAATGAACATTCTCAGTCAACCATCAGCACCAATGCAAGCAAGAAGAGTCAGCCGTCCATGTACGAACAGCTGCGGGACATCTCCATCGATAACATATGCAGGTGAGTTAGTGCGCAAAAAAAACAGTTCAACCTTTCATCTTCAAATCTCCTCAAAAAAGGCTTGATGTCTCTCCATATTTGAGGAAATTCTGAAAAAAAATATTTTAATTGCTTTATTTCTATTTAGTTTGTAGGGTTTCATTAAAGTATTTGCATGCAAACTCTGTTTAAATTCCAGACTAGAATGTTTTTTTGTAATCTTTTCACAATGTAAAGCACTTTGAACTATCATGTTGCTGAACCTGCTATGCAAATAAGCTTGCTTGGTTTTTCAGTTTTACATTTTGTGTCTGCAAGCATAAATCCAGAATTCCAGTTGTTTGTTTAAAAGTTAACAGAAAATCTGACCCATAAAGGAGGAGAGGGGACTGAAATGACCTAGCAGAGATGTTTTCAGGGTAGATTTCTGTCTGCTTTTGTTTCGTTTGGTTTTGGTTCCAGGAAGTAAAAATGAAAGGAGGAGGAAAAACTATCCCAGAAAACTGCTCTCAAGTCCTAATATGTATTTTAATGTACCAGACCAGTAGAAAGGATCAGGTAGCAAAACAGTTAGCATAACAGGAAGTTATATTTTCTTCCCCAAGTTCCAAACCAGGATTCCCTCTTTGCTCTCCAGGTGCCTGAAAGCTGGCCTCACGATGGATAACGTCATCGTGGAGGCTTTCCTCGCCAGTCTGTCCAACCGTCTCTACATCTACCAGGAAAATGACAAGTAGGCCAGATCCAGAAAAAAAATCACCTGCCTAATTGTGCTGAAACAGGGAATTTAAAGTCCTTTCCTCCCTTACCAGGGATGCTCACCTGATCCCAGACCACACCATCAGAGCTCTGGGCCACATCGCCGTGGCGCTGCGTGACACGCCCAGGGTGATGGAGCCCATCCTGCAGATCCTGCAGCAGAAGTTCTGCCAGCCGCCTTCGCAGCTCGACGTCCTCATCATAGATCAGCTGGGCTGCATGGTGATCACAGGCAATGTGAGAGCTGACAGGTTCTTTTCTCGCTTCTAGTGGCAGAGAAACTGCGGATTCACTGCCACGAACCGTGATGTTAATTATTCAAATAAATGGATTTTTGCACATAACCAAAAAAAAAAAAGTAAAATGAGTCATCTCTTTAAAAAATGAATTTTGTAGGAGGTGGATTAATCTCTCTTGTTTCTCTATTAGCAATACATCTACCAGGAAGTGTGGAATTTGTTCCAGCAGATCAGTGTCAAAGCGAGCTCCATGGTTTACTCCACCAAAGACTACAAAGACCACGGTTACAGGTGAGGGGATCCTTGGCACACGTTTACATCATAGCTCTGGTGGTTATATGCAGGACAGGAATATTCTCACGTTTCCCCTGATGACCACAAATTTTAATGGATTTTTGGGGGGATTTCATGTGATTGACCAACACAGAAATGTGAAGTGGAAAGAGAAGGACACACAGTTTTAAGCATTTTTACATCAGAAAATCTGTGGTGTGCATCTGTAAACAGTGAAGTCCAGTGCAACCATCAGCTTTAGGTTCTTTAATGTCACTTAATATAGAGGTGCAGCCATTTCCTTGGTTTTGGGTGATTGGCCGACACATGTGAAGCCAATCTTGTCCTCCAATCGTATCTGGCTTGCCAAAGGTCTGATGGAGTTGCAGTTTCCAAGCTTCCAAGCCTCCACCCAGCTCCTTCAGACTAGGCAGCAGTAATTAGCAAACACCTGGAGGAACTATACATCTGCTGAGCTCATTATAGGAGCTACTTTTCAGAGCAGTGCTGGTAAAGACATTGTTAGAAGATAAATAGACTGTTAATGATATTGTGATGACTTCCTGAAGGCGGAGCTTCAGAAAAAGTAGGAGTTTCTTAAAGTGACAGAGGCCTAATTTCAGGGCGTTAAATTATACGGTATAATTTAAGTCATATTTGTTATATACAGAATTTATAACAACTTAAGTCAACATAGTTACTTGATTGTGCTATAAAATGGCTCTATTTGCCTGGAAAACACAATCCTGCCCCTTTAAAGATCTTGAAGTGTTTAATAAAAACTAAATAAATGAAACATAAGAGACAGTTATAGATTATATGTTGTTGTTTATTTACCATGACTTTGTAAAGCTGTATTCTGGGCCTTCATCCTACTTGCTTCGCTCCTCTTTGTGCAGACACTGCTCTCTGGCTGTTATAAACGCTCTGGGTAACATAGCAGCCAACATGCAGGCTGAGCAGATGGTGGACGAGCTGCTGGTCAACCTGCTGGAGCTTTTTGTGCAGCTGGGCTTAGAGGGGAAGAGAGCCAGTGAACGGGCCTCGGACAAAGGCCCCGCCCTGAAGGTACACTTTGTATTAACATTTACACTTAACGTTTGAACATTTACTGAATGTTTCACTGTTTTCATCCAACTATTAAAATATTGCAAAAAAAGACAGTTCAAATAAAGCACCCTTTCATCAGATGTTGATGCTACGTGTGGCTCTAATAAATAGGAAGTAGAGGTTATAAACTAGCGTGAATCACACATCTCAGAAAATTGGAGGGACTCCTCTCTGAGCTGGAGATTTGGATTTAGAAGTTTCTCAGAGTTTCGTACTTCTAGTAAAGCACAGAGCCGCCAGTGGAGGTGAAAGGTTTCTATGTCAAAACTTATTCAGCAAATGTGTTTCCATCTTTCCTTTAGCACATTAACTCTGTTTTTTTTTGGAAAAGCCAAACCTCGAGTGAGCGTAAAACCTTTTCTGCAAAACTGAGGAAATTGCCTCCAATTTTGCCGTATCCACCAACCTTTTCTAATACACGTGGAAATGTGGATGGAACCACAGTGAATTTTCACTTTATTTAGACTTTACGTGGGGAGGAATTGTTGCGTTAAATCCATCTTTAATACCCACCAGTCTCAGGGCTGGCCTGCCCTCACACTGCTGGGTCAGTTGTTTACCTCGAAAAATATCTTCTTTCCAACTTAATTTCATGAATCGAAATGATTCATGAAGTTAATTAACAATCCCATTTACAGTTTTCATATAGACATCTTACGGAAATCATGATTGTGTGACAGTTCTTTGCTAAGATTGAGGCTAAAGATTAGTTATGTTAAGCGAAAATATGCATATAGAAAAGCTTTATGCAGCAATGGAACTCTGGGTTTTGTCTTTAATTATGTTGTCTTTGAATATCTTTGAGCTGCAAAGCAGAAACACGTATTTGTTTGTTTCTCTCCAGGCCTCTAGCAGTGCTGGAAACCTTGGCGTCCTCATTCCGGTTATCGCCGTGGTAAGTGATCCAGATGTTCAGCTTTTTGCTCGGTTTGTGTTTTTTGTGTTGAGAACCTGTAAACTGAAGCTCCTTTTTTCACTATGCCGAATGCTAAACCTCCAGGTATACTTATGGCCTTTTTTGAGCATAATTCTGTTTTCCATGCTAGCTGACGAAGAGGTTGCCACCAATAAAGGAGGCAAAGCCGCGTCTGCAGAAGTTGTTCAGAGACTTCTGGCTCTACTCTGTTGTCATGGGATTCGCAGTGGAGGGTTCAGGTATGATACGTTTACTCAACCCTGCTTGTAAATCATGTATGTTGTCTTTCACCTTTTCCAGTATTGTGATTTTTAGTATGGCAAGCTGGAAATGAAGCAAAAGATTCAAACATTCACTTAAAGTTTTGAATCTTTTCAGGCTTCTATCAGAGAAATTACACCGATATATTGGCATAAAACCTCAGATAACATTAAAACTAGCAATACAATTCATAGCAACAAAATATTTGTTACTTTTTTAAACTATCATTTTAAATTTGAGTTTCGGTACAATGACCTACAGGCCCTGCAAAAGATGGTTAAGGGAATTGAATAGATTAAAGGAGAATTTCAACCCTCTGTGCAAGTTTTAGTTTCAATCTGTTTAAGGGTTTTTCACACTATGTCTAATCTCTCAGAAAAATACTGTCTTGTTTTGTCTTGAAGCTTGGGCTAAACAGAAATTCTCTCTGCGCTTCAAAATGTCAGGAAAGTGTCACATTTTGAAAGTGGATTGACATGGCTTTGTAAGCATCTGAGGTAAATTTAGGACTACCTTTCTGTTTCTACCTCACATGGGGAGTGACAAACAACAGTGACAGGTGAAAATCATCGCCATTTGAGGTGAAAATTTATTGGTGCATCACATTTACAAGAATGTCTTTGTTCACTTGGCTGGAGGAGAGCTACCAATTGTCGCCTCATCGTGGAAACTGCATAGGAAATGAATGGAGATGGAGCCTTTAAGTGCAAATTTAAAAAAAAACCTTAAAGCTTAAGAGAGCATGTGAAGTGTGAGAAGCACAAAGCTGTTGCCAAGAGCCACAAACAAATCCCATGAAATTTCACAGCTTTTACTATTCTTGATTCTAATACAGCAGGAAACATAATTCATGGTGGCATTAAAAAGGTCTTAAAAAGTCTTAAATTTGACTTGCTGAAACCTGCAGAGAACAAGAATTATTGTCCTTTTCCTCAGCAAAGTGTGTAAATCTATTCTTTGTACTGTACTCAGCTCCTTTTTCCTTCCCTCTGTCCTTGTTGAAACAATCAGGTCTGTGGCCGGAGGAGTGGTACGAAGGAGTTTGTGAAATTGCAACCAAATCGCCACTGTTGACATTTCCCAGCGGGGAGCCTTTACGCTCCGAACTTCAGTATAACTCTGCGCTGAAGAACGACACCGTCACTCCAGTATGAACGCACACGCACGCACACACACACACACACACACACACACACAGAGGCTGGTGCACAGTTTTTTGACTCTAGCTGCTACACTTCAGGCGGAGCTGAATGACCTGCGCAGCACCATCATCAACCTGCTGGACCCGCCTCCAGAGGTGGCCGCACTCATCAACAAGCTGGACTTTGCCATGTCCACATACCTGCTGTCTGTCTACCGGCTGGAGTACATGAGGTAAAACGATGCCTCCACCACAAATGGACGTCTAATCTTTACTATGGCTGAAACGATTAATCAGATTAACCGTTACAAATCGATTATTGAAGTAATTTTTCCTTAATTTAGCCACTGATTAATTGTTAATCTGAGAATGCAAACTCAAAAATAGGCAAGATATTCAGAGCAGTAACTAAGACACTTCACTCGGTTTAAATGAATCCTATTTTATTGCATTTTAGGAAATAAAATGTTTATTGTCTTGTTTAAAACAAGAACAAATTGTTTATTTGCATTTCAATGTATTTCTTATTGTGTATAAAAGAGTGGTTAAATAATCTGTAGACTGGCTATTTTTTTATCTGATCATCACAATTATCAATTACTAAAATAATTGTTAGTTGCAGCGTTGTTCTTTACATAAGTAACATGACCTCACTACTTCTTTGTTTTTGTTTATCATTATGTTTAGGATGCTGCACTCGCTGGACTCTGACCGCTTCCAGGTCATGTTTCGTTACTTTGAAGACCGAGCGATACAGAAGGATAAGTCTGGTAACGGCCACAAATGAGGAAAACTGTTCTCTGACAGAGAAATACTGTCCTTGGTGTATTAAATCCATGTTTTTCCAGGTATGATGCAGTGTGTGATTGCTGTCAGCGACAAGGTGTTTGAGGTTTTCCTTCAGATGATGGCTGAAAAAGTACGTGAGGCTTTCTGCTCTTTCGGAACCAAAGCAACTTGTTATCAAGCCTGATGTCTTCATTACATCAATAATTTGAAACCCCGTTAGAAAATAAACATATTTATATCATACTATTTGTTGTTTATTGTTTCTCAGCACAGTCAGTTTACCATATTTTCTTTGTTTAAAAAGCCTAAAACCAAAGCTCACGAGGAGGAGCTGGAACGCCACGCTCAGTTTCTCCTGGTCAACTTCAACCACATCCACAAGCGGATCCGCAGAGTGGCTGACAAATATCTGTCTGGTCTGGCTGAAACGTAAGACGGCTCTGATCCACCAGTTCTTCCTCTCAAAATGGCTTCTTTGGCTTTCATAAACACTCCAACGTCTCTCCCCTCAGCTTCCCCCACCTGCTTTGGAGCGGCCGGGTGCTGAAGACCATGTTGGACATCCTGCAGACTCTCTCCTTGTCCCTCAGTGCAGTGAGTGATGATCGTTTAATCCGTCAAAGCAGCGTGTATCTGTGAATCTGCATCATGGTTTTATGAGTGTTGACGATGTTTTGCAGGACATTCATAAAGATCAGCCGTATTATGACATCCCTGACACCCCGTACAGAATCACTGCCCCGGACACATATGAAGCCAGGGAGGTAACTTTTATTTTTAAACTCATCTCGATGCAAAATAAAATCCCAAAAATCAGTTATGAATATGTTACGTTAACGTTTCTTTCTATATTTAGAGCATTGTCAAAGATTTTGCTGCGCGGTGTGGAGAAATCCTTAAGGAGGCTATGAAGTGGGCTCCGTCTGTAACAAAGTCCCACCTGCAGGTAATATTTCTCCTCTATCGTCTTGAAGAGTGCAGCACAAAGTAGCTCTACACACTTGAAACCAGAAGTTTACATACGCCGAATAAAAAGACACATGCGCTGTTTTCGCTCGCTGTTTGAGGTTCAATCAGACCAAACTTCTCCTGTTTCAGGTTATAGTTTCTAAAATTATTTCTGTTATATTATTTCTGTTTGCAAATTATATCTGTTTGCAAAATGTCAGAAAACTTAGTGAGAACATTTTTTTTAGAAATTTTTCTTTATTCAGATTTTGATTTTTTTTTTTTAAAGAAAAACTGAAATTGAAAGTATCTTTAATAAGTCATTATACTTCTATATTAATAGGATATTTGTAAAAAGTCTATTGAAAAAGTAAATTTTGTGCCATTTCTAAGTGCCACTTGTCAGTCGTAAGAAATGTTAATGTCAACTTAACATGTCCCGCATGAGAGAAACTGCCATTTAAAGTTTGAACTCCCTGTTCCCATGCGGCGTCAGGAGTACCTGAACAAACATCAGAACTGGGTCTCGGGTCTGTCCCAGCACACGGGTCTGGCCATGGCCACTGAAAGCATCCTGCACTTTGCTGGCTACAACAGACAGAGTACCACTCTGGGGGTGAGTCACAAACTGACTTCTTCATTTAACTTGCTTGAAGTTGCATAACTGGATCATTCTGACCAATCAGACAGACCGGTCTTTTATTTTCCTTTACTTTAAAAATGCAAAGAGAAATTTAGAGGTTTAAAATTGGGGAAATAAACGGAGGCCAAGAAAACAACCCTGAGGGATGTCAGGACTTTAGAAGATTTAAGTTATGACATAATGGGTATGGAGTTAATAGATTATGTTAATTTCAATCCCTTTCTCCATTAGTCCACCCAGCTGACTGAGAGGCCAGCCTGTGTGAAGAAGGATTACTCCAACTTCATGGCATCTCTGAACCTGCGGAACAGATACGCTGGAGAGGTACGGTCATCTGCATTGTGTTGAATGCCATGTAATCCATTATTACTTATCTGACTGATACCGATATGTTAAAAAAATGAGTATCATTGACCGATACCAATGGGAATGCAGGTATATCGTGCATCACTAGATTTATGAATCTGTTTAGCTTTGTTAGAAAATAAGGTATGAGACTACAGATGTACAAAATGGCGAAGAAGCGAAATGACAATCACTGCAGGTCTGACTCTGTGTTGTAGCAATGAAGAGCTTCCAATTTTAAGAACTTTCTATAATCTTTATTCTTCCTCTGACTTTATTTCTAAATGCTTTAAAGGAGCAGTATCGTGTAAAATTGACTTTTTAAAGATTTTCATCATGTTACAATGTAATTCCCTTGTCAAAAGCATATCTGGGTATCTTTCACGCCCTCATATATTTCATGCATGTTTGAGAAACCCTTTAATCTTGCTTGGCAACCATTCAGCTGTGCAAAATGCCGGGGATGCCCAGAGCAGCCCTTCCACTCAGCTCCTTCAGACTAACCAGCAGCAATTAGCGAACAGCTGGTGAAACGCTGCATCTGCCAAGATCACCATACGGGCTGCTTCTCAGTGGAACGCTGGTAAAAATGTTGTTAAAGGGTTAATGGAGGAGCCATGTTGTGATGACTTCCTGAAGGTGGAGTTTCAGAAAGAGTAGGAGTTTCTTAAAGAGACAAAGGCCCAATTTCATGGTGTTCAACTAAGAAGTCAAATTTCTTTTAAATCATTTTTGATAGCATGTTGATGATAACGTTACATTGTGTCTCGCACAGAAAAGTAAAGCAAATCAATATGAAGTGTGAAGGAAAACAATGTGCCAATAAAAACTCATCTACGAAGCGTTTAGGACATTTGACTTAGCGTAGTATTAAAGTTTTGATTGCCTGTTAGCATTAGGTTGGGTTATGTTTCCCCTCTGATCTTTGCGGTGTTTTTTCTCTCTGCAGGTTGCAGGAATGATCCACTTTGCGCAGGCAGTCAGGGGCCAGTCGGATCTGACCCGGATCATGATCAAGCAGATGGAGGAGGCTCTGGACTCTGCTCAGCCCGAAGCCTTCACTGAGGCCATGTTCAAGCTGGCCGCGTTGCTCATCAGCAGCAGAGGTACCACTTTATCAGTCCGTTATGTTTCTACGTTTCCCGATGCTCCGGCTCAGCTCCTGTCATGTTCCACTCTGCAGAGTGTGACCCTCAGCTCCTGCACCACCTCTGCTGGTCGCCCCTCAAGATGTTTACGGAGCACGGCATGGAAACGGCCATTGCATGCTGGGAGTGGCTGCTGGCGGCGCGTACAGGGGTGGAAGTACCGGTACGCTGTTCAATGTGTTTGACCTTCTCTTGTTTCCCCTCGTTTCGTTAGCGTCGTCTATTCACGGAGCCGCATCTTCTTCTTTTGCCCAGTTTATGCGGGAGATGGCAGGAGCGTGGCAGATGACGGTGGAGCTGAAGATGGGACTGTTCTCCAACGCACAGGTGGAGGCCGATCCTCTTGCTGCATCAGAGGAAAGTCAGCCTGTGCCCTGCCCTCCAGATGTCACCCCTCACCACATCTGGATCGAGGTCCGACAAGGGGGGGGGGCGGCCCCCGGGCGCGGGCGGGGGGGGGGGGGGGGGGGGGGGTGGGGGGGGGGGGGGGGGTGGTGGGGTGTGG